>JAFVLL020037245.1:0-13302 GCA_021397915.2 Tor tambroides | reverse complement strand
GATGAATCAGTGTTTCTGAATGAATCTCTTGAATGAATGATTCAATGACTCACTCAAGATTGACTTGTTTCATTACTGGATGAATCAGTGTTTTTGAACGAATCTCTTGAATGAATGATTCAAAGACAAATACATTTTTAACAGCCCCTTTTCACCACCTAAAAAAAAAAAAGATGCGCACACAGGAATTGATAGGTAAAATTGAAATTTTAATATTACAAGTATCCGATTCTGGAATTGGAATTGATTTTTGATTTCCAACCCTCGTCATCAGTGAATGCATTTTGTGCCAAAGCAATGATAAATGATCCGCAGTTCAGCCACAGAGACTGATATAGTGCTCACTGTGTGAGATTTTGAAAAGGTGACCTAAGTATTGAGAAACGCAACCTAGCGATCGTAAAATAGTGTAATAAAGCAGCTCTGATAAAGGCAGGGGTGAAGCTGACCTGGTGGATCTCGTGCCAGCCGTTCTCGTCCTGACAGCAGACGGAGGCGTTCTGGTTCAGCAGCAGCTCGCAGCAGTCCGTGTCTCCTCCAACCAGAGCCGTGTGATACAGCGCCGTCAAACCACGACTGTCTTTATAGTTGGGAGACGCCCCGAGCTCCAGCAGCATCTGAAGAGCACCATCATTCATGAGAAACACCAATGCAACATGATGGTGAAGTCACACAACTACAGTACCCCTATCATTCTTCATTCACATTCATTGCCTGTTTACAGTTCCACTTCAGTACCGTTTACAGTTGTTTTCAACTGCTTACACACAAAATCTTTACTTAGTCACACAATTTCTGAAACCTGACACTCAAACACCAGAACCACACACCAAATCTGCAAAACCATACACTATTTCTCAGCCTTTGACTCAGTTTCATAAAACTCTTTTTGCAAAACACAACACACAATTCTCTATGTCAAAATACCACACGAATTCAACAGAGCCTCACACTAACTCCTCACATGTGCTTTACTTAACACCAACCAATCATGGCTTTAGAATAGGCCTATAAATAGGCCAAATGTTAAGTTACAGGTTTTGAACAATGGATGCAAAAAATGTGCAATAAACCCAATCATCTTGCCCACCAGCAAACACACCATTCCTCTGGAATAATCACCTTTTTCAAAATGATGTTTGGTTTCTGTCCAGCTACACATGGTTGGTGCATTTCTTTTCTTTCGTACATCTCTCTGCCAATTACTTTTAATCTTGTACAGAAATATACATAGAAGCTCATGAAAGAAGAGCTTTAGGTTTTGAATAACTGTGTATATGATATATCCAAAAATCTTTGCAACGTAATACAAATGTTTGCTTTTGAGATGTGTTTGTGATATTTTGAATGCAGTGCTTCTGTGAGGCAGTTTGCATTTTCTGTGTGCAATTCTTGGATGTGTGTGTGTAAAATTTTGAACAAAATAGGCAAAGTGTTGAAAATATAAGCAGTTGAAAAAAATATAAGTAACTGAATAGAGTGTCCTCCCATTGTACCATTAGTGTCTAAGAATGGATAAGGCATGAAAAGAGTAAACTGATTAACTCTACTCATACAGGTGATATGTAATTTCCATAACTCAAATAGTGTTGTATAGTTGTAGTAATGGTTGAACTGGTTAAGTCAGAGGTCAGTTATGTTCTGTTTATCACAGGGGATTGTATAAATATAACATTGCCATGTTATATCTCTGATTTGAATGTAATAAAACTCAACTGAGTTGAATACCTTGAGCGTGGCCTGGTTTTTAGAGCAAGCAGCTTTGTGAAGCGCAGTCATGCCATCTTTAGCCCTGAAGTCCAGATGAGCTCCTCCGTTCCTCAGCGCTTTAATAAACTCCACCGTATTCTCCAGCTGGGCCGCAAACGTGAGCGGCGTCTCTATAACACACACAGAGCTACGTGAGATCTGCTCTTCACTTTCAACAGTGAAATGATTTGATCAAATGCTACCATTTCCATACTATAGCTTATTGCGAGGAATAGATTTTTGAGGCATTATTCGCTGAAATATTTCTCTCTGCTATAACTTCAGAAGCCTATTCATGGTCACATTTTCAAAACACGACACCAGTGGTGTGAAGTCTGACCTGGCGAGTAAACAATATGATTTTCAGGTTTATTTATAAACTGTGGGACATTTTCATTTACATAGTTTCTTAATTTGCAGATCATGGAAAAATGTGACTGAGGAAAACTGGAGAAAACCTGCGCTAGTCTGGTCCTGAAGTCAGTTTCCAGCACCTTCACTCTCTCTGTTCTTCTCTGGTGAAACCATCACAACTCAAGAAACAGCCGAAGACTCAAGTCTACAAGAAGTTAACCAACCCACAACAACAAAGACACTTACACACAGACAAAATCCTATTTCTATTCTTTTCTGTATTTAGCCTCTGCTCTGTCTTGTTTCATAGCTTTCTATTACACCTGATATTGTGACGATGAATATTGTTCTGTGATACATTGCTTGTAATGTTGTACAGTAGCTTTGGATAAAAGCATTTGCTAATGAATACATGTAAATGAAATGTTAAATATTTTAAAGTGCCCCAGTGAAAACAGATTGGAAGAGAGAGACACCATCGAGTGGAAATCTGACCACAAATGTCATCCATATTTCAAAACCACAGTAGGCCTGTTTCAAAAAAGGTGGAAAGTATTTATAATTCACCGTTTATGAAAACAATACAAGTGTACAGAATTAAGATACCGGAGATGTAAACGATAAATCTAAATGAATGTGTGTGATAATATTCAATGAGATTTGGTGATTAGCACCAACAGTGCAAGCTGGTATGATGAATAAAGTGATAAGACAAGAAGAGGGAACATTCTGAAAAGCAGAAAAAAATAAATAAACAGGACCGTGGATAAAATAGGCACTGAAAACACATCATAAGAAACGTCTTATCATGAGCACAGATGCACAGGTGAGCCGCTGGTACCTCCGGTGTCCGTGTCGTGGTAATTGGGGTCCAGGCCGCGGTCCAGCATTTTGGAGAGTTTCTCCAGCTGATGATGCCGGATGTAATCTATGAACCTCCTCAAGTTGGCCTGAAGAGAGAAAATAAGAAAATATAAAGGCATTAGACTAAATGCTTAAAGACATTAGATACATAAATGTTTGGTAATATACACCAGCAGCAAAACACAGTTAGATACATTACTGTGTGCTACTGGAAGAAGTGTATTTACGTACATTGCATTTCATTGCATACTACTTTAATCAGATCATTGTGATCAAAATGAGCCCAAACACAACATAAGATGGTGCAGAGATGTTGAAACAATCCTCACTTTCATAAGTTTCATGCAAACAGACAGTACTAGAATGTACTAGACTCTTCAGTCATTTTGAATTATTCAGCAAAAAAACATTTCTTATATTTTAACACGAAACAAACAAAAAAAGACATGTTTGCTCTCACCTTTGTGTGAAGTTTGGCGATCTGCTTTTCATCCACACTGGGCTGATCGTACAGTCTGGTTTTGTAGCGAAACTATAGCATACAGGAAAAAAGAAGCTTCTCAGGTTTTTATTCCAGCAGTTACAGGGTAACAAATATTTACAACCCCTTAGAATAAAGAATCACGGAGTCAGTGATGATGTCCTGAGTTATGCTGCTTGAAATATTGGGAAAGACCGTACTGATCAAAGTTCTGCTGATGCACTTTATTACTCAGCTCTGACTTTAATCATTCCCAGCTGATCTGAAGCCCTGTACCTCCAGTAAAGCGACGCCCTCGCAGGCCAGCTGTGGATATTCTGCCACCAGACGCTCTTCATCCAAGAATTCCCCGTTGCTGCCGTCGCTGGCCGGCTGGAAAAGGCCATAGTTCAGCACATCCTTCAGATTCTGACTCAGTGTACACAGCAGACGCTGTTTGGCAGCCCACACCGTGGCACTGGGGTTAAACCTCATAACCTTCTGTTGAAGAAGAGCAAATAGACATCAGTTAAAAGACTCATGTGAGGCTTCTGTCAGTACAACACTGTTTCAGACATTAATGTCATGCATACACTACTGTATGTCAATCCTAAACATAATCACTGCAAAATATGGCTCATTTCTACATTTACATTTAGCAGACGCTTTTATCCAAAGCGACTTACAAATGAGAACAATAGAAGCAAACAAAACCAACAAAAGAGCAACAACATGCAAGTGCTATGACAAGTCTCGGTTAGCCTAACGCAGTACATGTAGGAAGGTTTAAAACAACAACAACAACAAAAAAACAAGTAGATAGAATAGAAAAAAAAAGAAAGTTACTGTTTTTTTTTTAATGGATAAATAGATAAAATAGAATTAGAATATAGAGTGCTAGAGTTAGAGGGTCAAATAAAGATGAAGAGATGTGTTTTTGGCAAACATTAATGCCTATTTTATGCGAGCAGCTATTGGGTCAAAATGATGGATTTTTCTTTTAAGCCAAAAATCATTAGGATATTAAATAAAGATCATGTTCCATGAAGATATTTAGTAAATTTCCTACCATAAATATATCAAAACTTCATTTTTGATTAGTAATATGCATTGCTAAGAACTTCATTTGAACAACTTTAAAGGAGATTTTCTCAATATTTAGATTTTTTTGCACCCTCAGATTCCAGATTTTCAAATATTTTCCTATCCTAACACACCATACATCAATGGAAAGATTATTTATTCAGCTTTCAGATGATGTAGAAATCTCAGTTTTTAAAAAATTGACACTTATGACTGGTTTTGTGCTTCAGGGCCACATATTACATCTGCTCATTTCTCAGCAGCTGCTTCCATTTAACTTAATGCACTAACATCTAATTTACAGCTAATAATTATTACAATAATTATTATTATTATTATTGAATTCAACTAAATTTGTTAGTTATCATTGTTATTGTAATTTATTATTGTTCTTTGTTCAATAGAGCACTCTTTTAAACAACGGTAAGCCTGAGACAGACTTTCAGTATCAGCACTGCTTAAAAACTGCAATCTTATGTGAAATAAACCTGCTCCTGATCAGGCTCAGGCTTGACAACAACTCTGAGATGAGATTCAAAGGACAGAACAATCCAGGATAGAGTCAAATAACGGACTAATAATTCTAAAAGCCTCTGTCATTCAGTATTTCATTGAACTGTTGTTGATTCCCAGACTCACAGAAAACTCTCAAATGATCTTTGATCTGTGTGATGGAAAGCAGTGGCGAAGAGAGTGAGTTTTCTCAAACTGGGTTCACAGTCCTTCATTTGAAAACAATAAAAGCTGTTTTTGGACTGGAGAGGGAGTTTTAAGTTATGAAACTTATAGCATGCTTTCTATAGTACACAGAAATTTGATTGACATTCAAAATAATTCAGTCAAACAGTCATGGATGGAGCGCACAGTAAACACACTCACTGTCTGCTGCAGGTCTGGGATATTCACTCTAATGACCAGCGAGTGGCTCTGGACGTCCGTCATGTGGCTGACCGGCCGCTCTGTCCTTTTCGTCTCATAGATGACCTCCTCTTTGGAGCTTTCTGAGCTGGATTCCTGAGAATAGTCCGAAACACTCTGGGCCATCTCATCCTCGCTGGACGTCGGGCTCCGCGGCATATTCAACCTCACTTCAGCTGAAAACCAAAACATAGAACAAGCGTTTGTGATTGGAGTACTACTTGTTGCCAGTAGATTAAAATCAGAAGCGTTTTTCATTGATTGAAATGCATTAAGAATATCTTCTTATTTTAGACAGTAAACTGTAATTCATTTTCAAATAGTTCAAATATGATAATCACTCCTACCAAAGATTTAGTTCACCTGCTGTCAATCTCATGGTTAGATCATTTCATGTATGAAAACTGACTTTTTATGAATGCTATACAGCAATTGTCAAGTTGAAATTGTGTATAATATTCACTGTTATGCATTACACACACACACATACAAAACTTGCTGTATATTAGTAATCATAAACAGGGTCTGTTTACAGTATTGTAGGGATGGGAGTGAAATGTTTTGGTGTTTGGGCAAGTTTAACTGGTCATTGGGCTACATTTGATTGGCCAAAGGCCTGGTTTTGTTACGCAGATCTGGCAACCCGTGAATTTTCAGCTAAAGGTTGGAGAATATAGGACGTGACACAGTGGAGCGCTTCCAAATAAAGCATTCCTAATTGGAGCCGTGCAGCTGATCTTCTGCACTCTTTTCTCATGTAGTCCATTCATCTCTGCTGTCGCTCCACACTCTTGTGTTCTGGCAATACAGTCATAACACGGCTGTTCAGGAGTTTACCTGATCACACAGTGATAGAGTGATTGAGACTGAGGTGAGCAGTTCACAGAAATGCAGGATGATAAAGAGGCCAAAAGGAGAAAGGTCATCAGAGATGTAGAGGTTAAGCTACTGCTCATATATCATTGAACCAGAATGACAGGATTAGACAAACAGGCTCCTCCTCAATTTATGAACCTCATTGTAGATAACCACACAATAGTAACAATGTCATTTTGGTAACACTTCATAATAAGGTTGTATTTGTTAAAATGATTTAATGCATTAGTTAACATGAATTAACAATGAATGACGCCTGTACACAGCATTGCCTACTGTAATCTTTGCCAATGTTAACTTGTACATACAGTACACTATATGATGTGTGTGTGTATAATGTTGAGACATAAAGGTAAATAGGTAACAAATACAATTCAAAAAGTAAATCCAAAGTATAATGTTTTGATTTTTGCAAAAATGCACTTATGCACATTTTAAACATTACATTACAGCAGATAAACATTATACATTTTTGTGAACCTCATTCTGAAGTGTGAAATATATGAACATAAGCCTGATTTACTGATGCTATGTGCTCTTTACTAACATGATTTAGCTTCAAAAAGTATTTATTAGGGGTGTGTGACATGCATTATCTAAAATAATATTAGAATTGTTGTGAATTAATGATGTGTGACGTCATTCACTTTGCAAAAAATAAATGAAAACATGAGTGCGTTATAAAATGCCGCCAGATGTAAAGATGTGGGGGAAAGTGCCCTGTATGGGTTTTTGACTTATATCATATGATATAGCAATATCACACAAGAAAGAGTGCTGTTTGTCCTAAATATATGCACAGTTGCAAATGTGCTGTTGATTTATTATATACAACAGTAAAATAAACAAGATGTTTATAGAGTTGCAATTTAGACACACTATTGTCAATGCTGTCGCTTTTTGCTCTGTTTTGCCAGTAAAATAGTTTCAAATGAACCCAGCAAAACTCTTATTAAGGTATCATTTCATTTTTTTTTTTAAAATCAATTCATATGTCAACACTTTTTTTTTTTCAAACATTAATCTAGCGGGATTATTTATGCAATTGTAACTGCAGTGTAAATGCATTCATGCCACCTCTGAGCTGCATTACAGTGTGTGAAAATACCTGAATCACACTTCAGATGCAGCTTCTGGGGCTCTTCTGCAGTGCAAAGATTTTATTTATTAACATTTGATTGGTAACAGCCCTATATTGTCATATTTGAAAAGTTAGAAGTTGGGAAAAAAAGCCATTAAAAGCTAAAAATGTCCCAGAAATCAATTCAGATGAACTCAACACCACACAGAATATGAAGAATATGAGATTATCGTCATCAGCAAAACCCCAGAATATTGAAATATCCCTTCTTGATTTTGCACTTGTAATATAAGTTGTTAAATGTTTAGGCTGATCTGCTTCATCAGTGTCAGTATGACTCAGACGCCAATCAAATCAAAGAAGGGCTTCGCTGTTCACAGAAACTGTGAGGTTATGATAGCTGTAAACATTCACTAACTCACAACTCTTTTACAATAGAAACCTTAAACGATTGACAGGAATAATATCCAGTGACTACTTAACCACTCACCATTTTGAATTAAAAATCATTTACGTGATTCATGTAATTCATAATTGAATGTGAATAGCCTGAAAGAATTGTAACTATTGCCATAATATTTACATCACGCAATTTCTGTGAAATTAAGGCCCCATAGATTAGTAAGTGATCATTTGAGTAAATGATATTTTAATCTTCGTGTTCGGTATGTTTCATCACCCCACTGATCTCATATAAACCACAAAACTTACTTACATCACCAAACACGCTTACTCTTGGTCATTTGCTCTCCTATTCTAAGCTACACAAATGTTTTTTCTTGTTATTGCATCTGTCTCCTCATGCATTGTTTTGCTTAAATCTTAAAAACGTGACATGCAATTGTCTATATTGCATTTAAACATATTTTGCTGAACATTTTGATGTGGCATTCAGAACACAAACTACATTAAACGCAACATTATAAAACAGTTCATACCTGAAAGTCTTCAGTGCTCCTTTCTGTTTCTCTGTGATTTAAGCCACTGAAGAGCAGAAGATGCTCTTTATCAGCCACAGGATTCCCACCGAGGATCAATCCTAATAAATCCTTTATATCACTCAAATCACTTCAGCAGAGGATCTGATGAGCGGCAAGAAACTGTTGTTCTCAAGTTTTTCTCCATTGTTTGGTAGAAAAGGTTTGAGCAAGTGAAGTTCTCTGAAAACCCAAAATGTGTGAGAAGTAGGTGAGATATCATGAAATGAAATGAAATCCAGAGTCGCTCCCATACAGATGATTCAGTTCGGCCCCCTAGTGACTCTCTGAACAGGCTTCTACAAATAACTCTCGCAGGCTTCATGTGTGCCGGATATCCTAATACCGACCATAAGAGCCACAATTAAGACTTAAAGGGAAAGATCACTCAGAAATGAAACATCTGTCATCATTGGAGAGAATGACCTTCTCGGGACATGCTATTACTTTTACATATTCAGTTAATATATTCCGATATATAAATTAGGTCCACTCATGTACTGTGCACACCTCAGCCTCTCAAACACACTCCCACACTGGTTAAAAACAACAGTTAAAATAAGTGCTAAAGTAAGTGCATTAGGTTCTAAGTTTACAGCTTTAATTGTTGCGTCCTATCAATGTTCTTCCGAACAGAGCCAGATACAAAGTCTAAAGCGGTTGATGCCATGCAGAAGTCTTCAAAGATGCGAGGAGATCCAGCATTCAGGAGCGTTAGAAAACAATGTTAGAAAACTCACACAGTTAACACAGGCTGGTGTTTTTAATAGGATGAAGACTCATTTGTATGTCACTACCTCCTAACCTGAGACAGAGCTCATTTTAAACTGGGACATTATTTAGGTCACTGCAAAGAAACAGAAGAAGAGAAGCGACAGCAGACCGTCACAGCGCCTGCAGATACACGCTTCACAATCCAGGATTCATCGATCAGACTCAAAAACCTTCATGCAAAAACAACTCAATCCATCCAAATGACATTCTGATCTGACTGAGACAGATGGTGAAAATCAAATCTTCTCTGACACTCACTGTAACTGTCTCTAAAACTAAACAAAGTAAATAATGTTTGGGACAGATGTAATACAGATGTAAACAGGTAAATGAGAAGGTGTTTATGCACCTGTGTTGTTCTTGTACATAGGGTCTCACAAAATAATACTTGTGTGATTGAACTGTATAGCCAAACTGGCTATACACTGTTAGTCAAAAACAGCTGTGTGTTTTTATGTGCTCTGTTCCTCCGGCCATCATCTGCTCCGTCAGTGATTCTGTCAATGACAGTGTGCCACTGGAAGGAATACATGATCAATCTGTTTCACAACACAGCTTAACTCAACTCTTTTGTGATAGGTAACAGACTAAGCAACAGAGACAGAGAATGAGATCAAACCAAATTATTCTACGTTTTTTCATGTACTACGCGCCAACCACTGCACTCATTTCTCCACATGAACATCATGCATTAGTTAACATAAACTAACAATGGACAACAAATATTTACAACATTAGTTCATCTTGATTTGTTCATTATACATGCATGCACATTTATTAACTTTCAAAACTTTATTAACTTGTTCCAAACCTGTACCAGTTTCTTTCTTCTGCCGTGCATAAAATAAGAATGAAAGAAGAATGTGGGTATTAAAAAAATGCAGTTATATTAAATTATATCCATAGACATTCTGCAGGTTAGGTTATGGAGTAATAATTTGGGTTTCAGAGCTTATTTGTTCCTTCCTCAAGCAGCTGCATGCAGATGGAAAGAACATTAAACTTGGTCAATTCTAATATTTATCCAGCATGAGAACTTTATCTTCCTTTTCAACTTTAATCATAAACGCTTGTCAATTTAACTCAAATTAAACAGAGGTAAAGCAGAAAATCACAACGTTTTCTTACTTCGTCCTCAGCATGAACCGTGCCAGGCATTTTCACAGGCGTTTCAAAATTAATCACATAAAAATATTCAGGATGAAAGTTTGGATCCAAACACAAGAGAGCAGCAGAGCATCGCTTACAGCAGTCATCATCTAAACTATTACAGCTCCAAAACTCAGTTCTCAGTTCCAATAACTCACAAGTTCACATACAAAAAATCTAAATAAATAAATAAATATATATATATATATATATATATATATATATATATATATATATAGATAGATAGATAGATTTGATTTTTTTGGAGGAATTTAGCAGTATAATTGCACTTTCACTCAGTAATTAGTTCTACTGTATATTCTGATAATATGGAATTTTATAAATTTATTATTCATAATTCTAATTCCTTTTACGTGCATATATTTCTTTCAGTTGCATTATAAAAATATATCATTTTGTCTTTGATGTAGTTTACATATGTGACCCTGGAGCACAAAACCAGTCATAAAGGTCAATTTTTCGAAATTGAGATTTCTACATCATCTGAAGCTGAGTAAATAATCTTTCCATTGATGTATGGTTTGTTATGATAGGACAATATTTGGCTGAGATACAACTGGAATCTGAAAATCTGGAATCTGAGGGTGCAAAAAAATCTAAATATTGAGAAAATCTCCTTTAAAGTTGTTCAAATGAAGTTCTTAGCAATGCATATTACTAATCAGAAATGAAGTTTTGATATATTTACGGTAGGAAATTTACAAAATATCTTCATGGAACATGATCTTAATATTCTAATGATTTTTGGCATAAAATAAAAATCAATAATTTTGACCCATACAATGTATTTTTGGCTATTGCTACAAATATACCTGTGCTACTGAAGACTGCTTTTGTGCTCCAGGGTCACATATAGTCTAGTAGTTACTAGAGCCTGGAAGTGTTTCTAATCATTAATTCTGACCTCAGTTTGCTCTGCAAACATATTATTCCTGTTTGTCCAAATATGAACCGATACGGAGCAGCTTTAATTACCTCTGCTCTGCTCTTTCTAATTGGCATTAAATATTAAACTCCTCTTCCTGCTGTAATGGTGCAAAAACTTGTTTACATGAATTTGTAATCGATATCAATCCAGAGAGGTGAAAACACAAGCTTTGAAAGTCATAAATATTGACGGGCAGGAGGTTCAGTGTTGGTTTAATTATCCATACTAATAAAAAAACTGAAGGTAAAGTAGTAAACGAGATGACCAATCTCTCTCTGATACACTGTATATGACAGCACTGCAAAATAAATCAAATACAGGAAAAGTCAAGTGAAGTATTTGAATTACATTTAGATTATTCAGTTAGCAGATGCTTTAATCCAAAGCAGATTACAAATGAGGAAAACATCAAGTGATTCATCTTAAAGAGCATGAGAAGTGCTAATACAGATCTTTTACTAAACCCCATATTGCAGTTTGTTCCCTATGATATTTTGTAGCCCTGAACATTTACATGTGAATTTAGAGTCTGAGCAAGTGAATACAAACATGTTTGAGGATCAGGCCATTCGAATTCATAAAGTAGTTAAGAGCAGATAATCAAGTATATACTTACAATTACCTATTGTATATTTCATTTTTTTTATAGATACTTATATATAATTGTACAGGACTTCTAAGGAAACACTTTATTTTGACTTTAGACATTCTTCTAACTCTAAGTTCCCAACTCTATGTCAATAGCAGTCATTAGTAGACTGCCTGCTTAAATTCACTTGATTTTGAGAGACATTCTACTGACTATAAGTCACTTTGCTACATGCCAACTTACTAACACTAACCTAACAGTCTACTAATACTCTAATGACAGCTAGTTTGCATATAGTTCAAAGTCGTTTATATAGTCAAATGAATATGCAAAGGGAACAATCAAAGTAAAGTGCATCATTTCTCCAGTCACATGATCCTTTAGAATTCTTTCTAATCAAATTCTGCTAAAAAAAAAAAAAAATTCTATTATTATTAATATTATTATGTTGAAAACAGCTGAGTAGAATTTTTTCAGGTTTCTTTAATGAATAGAAAGTTCAGAAGCACAGTATTTATCTGAAATAGAAATCTTTTGTAACATTATAAATGTCTATCATCAATTTAAAGCATCCTTGCTAAATAAAAGTTAAAAGTACTAATACATGTGGTGATGCAGTGGGTGTTTTTGGAGCCCAAGACAAATTTCCCTGCGGGGACAATAAAGTATACCTTACCTTACCTTACCTTACTTACTTACTCACACACACACACACACACACACACACACACACACACACACACTGACTCCTAGCTTTTGAATGGTATAGTGTATAATTTATACAAAGCTTTTTATTTCAGATAAATGCTGATCTTTGGATCTTTCAATTCATCAAAGAATCCTGAAAAATGTATTCAACTGTTAAATACTGATAATAATAATAATAATAATAATAATAATAATAATAATAATAATAAATGTTTATTGAACAGCAAATCAGTATATTAGAATGATTTCTGAAGATCATGTGACACTGAAGACTGGAGTAATGATGCTGAAAATACAGCTTTGATCACAGAAATAAATTACAGTTTAACAGATATTCACATAGAAAACAGTTATTTTAAATAGTAAAAATATTTCAAAGTTTTACTGTTTTTGCTGTACTTTGCCTCAAATAAATGCAGGCTTGGTGAACAGAAGAGACTTCTTTAAAAAAACTACAAATCTTACTGTTCCAAAACCTTTGGCTGGTAGTGTACATGGGTTCATTGAACTTCACTGCACAGCCATTGCTTTCCTCTCATTCTGACTTAGATAGCCAGTCCTCCTTTTCCTTCCTTCATCCTATGCATTGGGAGTAAAAATAGCACGCAGTATGCAGGCGTGTAAATGGCGTGTTCCCACTCGGCGTGGGCTGGACGTGTTTGTAGTGTTTGGAGAGAGGGCACATATGCCTGAGGACAGACAAACCCTGTTCACCCACACACACACACACACACACACACACACACACACTCACACTCACACTCACACTCA
>JAFVLL020037244.1:0-24729 GCA_021397915.2 Tor tambroides | reverse complement strand
TAGACACGTGAAATCACGGAAGAAAGCAGATTTACATTAACTCTTATCTCATGTCTGCTGAAAACTGCATTATGTAGCCTACATTGTGACGATTCAAATAACGACATTAAAATCTGAAAAAATTTGAAAAGGCAAGGAGTTTGCACCCCTGAAAATTAATGTCTGCCGTTTAACTAAACGGTTGGCAAATATTGCTGAATTGTCTTGTCATGTTCAGCTGCTTGTATCTTACCTATGCTCGCATTCACGTCGCGCGCAGCTCAGCGTCTGTGAACCGTAAATAAACTTTTGAATTCTCTCGCAAAGATATTTGCGTTCCGTCGCAACTCTTTTGCATTCTTTCGCAAAGATCAATCACTTTTTATTAATACCCTCCTTAAACATGTGTTGTAAGAATTTTTTCAGATGATTTACCTAAAATGAAAAAAGGTGACCACAGTTTAACTAAACAATGGAACTAAAACAAAGGAATGAATTAAAACTTCCTCACGTTTTAACTAAATGAAAGAACAAATGAAAAACATGTTTGTTACTTCTACTTAAAGTCTGGGGACAGTTTTACTTCCCAATTATTGAAGGTTTTCATATAGAGTTCGGTGTATATTCCTGTATTTGATGAATACAAAATACATGTTCATTATGATTAGCAGTAGTAGTATTGCGAGTGTGATAAATGTACAAAAATCTGCCACTGTACCATGTCTTAATACTTATGCACAAATTTCACAGTACTGGGAATGATTAAGCACCGACAGCCCTCATAAACTGCCAGTATTCATTCAGCCCATGCTTAACAGAGCTTTACACTGAGCTCACTTCATTCTTAACCATCTTATTAAGACATGTATAGATAATGGAATTAATCAAACATCAAATTTTGTAATAAAAGTTAAAGAATTATTGGTTACGCTTTATTTTAAGGTGTTCTTGTTACAGTGTAATTATGCATTTAAGTACTGAGTAATATTAATTAATGTGTGCTTACTATACTACATGTGCTTACTATATGGTTAGGGTTAGGATTAGAGTTTGGCTTAAGGTTACTTGTATGTAATTATGCATAATTTACCGTTGTTATTATAATAGTAATTACATGTAATGTGTAACAAGTACATCTTAAAAAATTATCAAACAAACTTATTTCAGTGATTGAAGAGTTCAAACAGAGACTTGTCAGAGGGATATTTTTTTTCAATCAAAACAAAAAGGCACACATGGGCCTCTTATTCATTTGTCACCCTGCAGACACTTTTGTGTGTAAAATATTGTCAATACAATAAATAAATTATAACCTGTTTATAAAAATGAGCCCTATTCAGTAACTGGTAGCTCCATTCCCAACATAGCCAATGATTTGTTTCCAAACAATCAGAACAGGAAAATATGGCTATGAGTGCCAAATGTAAAACAAAGCTAAAAACACAACATCAGATGCTCATTTTGTGATGATAACACCCGATCTTGCTTTATTTTGGCCTTCTTTGCTGCAACAATTGTGTTTCGCAAACACATAGTTACAGCAGCCCAAAAAAAAAGCTAATACAAGAAGTATAAGGACCAAGATCCCAACTAAAGCAAACGCTGTCCTCCACAATGGTGACTTCAAATGAAACATGAATATCAAACATCTACACCCCTGTTAATTCTCAATAAGATCTTCTGTAGACGTCTGACAGAAAGTCTGTCTGGTTATTAATAAGTGAAGCTGGTAATGCTATTTGTGGAGTTGTTTGATCATCCTTTGCTGAGATCTTCAGAGATTTAATGTCTTTCATCTTCAGCTGATTTCATCTAAGGTTGTGGGTGAAGCCAGTTGTAGTTCTTGAGTTTCTGTTTGTCTCAATTTTTTTTTCTGTTCTCTTCTTTCCTTCAGTGATTTTGCTTGTTATCAAGCTTGGAGGACACTATAAATAATATATGAAGATTTTGTGATCACTTCTAAATATCCACTCAAAAACATCGGATATGCTGTACGTTTTTGTCGATAACTTTAGTCTAAAAAATATAATTAATTTAGTGCAACTTACCTGACGCGTGAACTTGACAAGATGGCAATACTGTTTCTCCTGAAGTCACTCAGGCTCGTGCACATGTAGAATGATCTCAGTGTTGGCTGGATTTGTTTTTATTAGTTCAGTCAAACATTGGCATTCTGAATGTTGACTGGATTTGAAAATAACCATTCATTCAATGTTTTTCAAATATATTTGTGTAGACTTAATATGTCCTATCAACTAAGCCCAAGCAATAAAATTAGCTCAATTTAAATATTTTTGCCCTTCCAACATTTTGTTAATTGGATTTTTTACAGTGTACTGATAAAAAATATAATTAAACTTTATTTGGAGTACTACTTGTGCACAATGCACATTTCTTAATATTAAGCCTAAAATGTATTTTAATGTCATTATCAATGAGGACTGTAGGATCTTTGAGTATTTTTGGTCTTTTCAAATGCAAAATATTTAAAGTGTACCTGAAGTATACATGCAATAGTTCCACTTTAGCACAATTAAATATACTTTAATATGTCATTAGTTGGACTTTAGCCCTACTTCAGCACAATTAAAGTGCTTTAAGTACAAAATTAGTTGTTCCAATTTAGCAGACTTTAAGTAAATCAGTTTAGTATACCAAAAGAACAACTGCAGGGTATTTTTACTAAGTATATAAATATGTAAATGTATTTGTACTACACTTAGCATGAAATAAATGTATTTCAAATACATTTTAGTATATTTATTTTTCACTAGGGTGTCTTGGAATTGGAAGCATCTAATAATAGTAATTAAATTATATAAAGCATTTGATTTAATATAAAAGCTTTATAAAGCTATTTCTATTTTATTTCGATATTTCAGTAGTCATGGTGGTGGGAGAGCTTCCATTCCATTTCCTCCTGCTGTGTAAATGTATTTTCATTACTCATCATTCCTTATAATATCAGTCAGATTTAAATGTGCACTGACTCACAATGACACACTGGTGTTTGTACAGCAGAATAGTTACACACATAAACAGAGTGTCTTAGCTGATGTCAGCCACTTCACAGTCATTATGTTAATGGTAAACATTCCTGCCTTTACAGGCCCCAGGAACTGGGGCTTAACTGCAGGGCCATCATTAGGACAACCCTCCATTTCAGTAAAATAGATTTGTTTTCAAAAATTATAGTAATTAATAAGGCAAACAGCCTGTGGTGATGATCTGAAAACATGGAGCCCATGGAGATTCACAGAGAATCATTCTCAACACACACACATACAGTAAATCCAGTGCTTCACATACACATTCAGAGAAAGGAAACAGGCGTGGAAGCCTTTTCCTCTCTTTTTTTTATGTCTTTAGTCAAGAAAATAAATTACCTCCAGGAATGTGGCTGGAATCCAGAGCAGATCCCTTTACATGTCAGACATGCTGCACCCTTCCCTGCTGGCAGCGGCCCTGCCGACATCTGGAGAAAAGAGAGGTGCAGAGGAAATGACTTTACTCACTGCAGAGACATCTTATGAAAGATTCATTCAAACTCAGAAACTCAAGTTCTGAATGATCATTATAAGATCATTCATTAAGAATCATTTTTATCCCATTTTTTGTACACAACACTGAAAAGTACTGACACAACATTAAATAAAGACTATCAGTTCATTTGTTTAGCAAACTAGCTTTAGCCAACTAACAAATAAAACACAAAATAATCAGATGAAATAATCAAATATTCAGCGAAAATACAACATATGCAGTATCTCACAGAAGTGAGTACATCCTTCACATTTTTGTAAATATTTTATTATATCTTTTCATGTGACAACACTGACGAAATGACACTTTGCTACAATGTAAAGTAGTGAGTGTACAGCTTGTATAACAGTGTAAATTTGCTGTCCCCTCAAAATAACTCAACACATAGCCATTAATGTCTGAACTGAAGGGCCATTAAAGAGTACACCTCTGCTGAAAATGTCCAAATTGGGGCCCAATTAGCCATTTCTCCTCTCCCCGGTGTCATGTGACTCGTTAGTGTTACAAGGTCTCAGGTGTGAATGGGGAGCGGGTGTGTTAAATTTGGTGTTATCGCTCTCACTCTCTCATACTGGTCACTGGAAGTTCAACATGGCACCTCATGGCAAAGAACTCTCTAAGGATCTGAAAAAAAGAATTGTTGCTCTACATTAAGGTGGCGTAGGCTATAAGAAGATTGGCAAGACCCTGAAACTGAGCTGCAGCACGGTGGCCAAGACCATACAGTGGTTTAACAGGACAGGTTCCGCTCAGAACAGGCCTTACCAGGTCGACCAAAGAAGTTGAGTGCACGTGTTCAGCGTCATATCCAGAGGTTGTGTTTGGGAAATAGACGTATGACTGCTTCCAGCATTGCTGCAGAGGTTGAAGGGGTGGGGGGTCAGCCTGTCAGTGCCCAGACCATACGCCGCACACTGCGTCAAATTGGTCTGCATGGCTGTCGTCCCAGAAGGATCCTCTTCTAAAGATGATGCACAAGAGAGCCTGCAAACAGTTTGCTGAAGACAAGCAGACTAAGGACACAGATTACTGGAACCATGTCCTGTGGTCTGATGAGACCAAGATTTACTTATTTGGTTCAGATGGTGTCAAGCGTGTGTGGCGGCAACCAGGTGAGGAGTACAAAGACAAGTGCGTCTTGCCTACAGTTGAGCATGGTGGTGGGAGTGTCATGATCTGGGGCTGCATGAGTGCTGCTGGCACTGGGGAGCTACAGTTCATTGAGGGAACCATGAATGCCAACAGGCCAGACATACTGAAGAGCGCAGGTCAAACAGGCAGTATTCCAACATGATAATGACCCCCAAACACACCTCCAAGATGACCACTGCCTTGTTAAAGGTGCTTGAGGGTAAAGGTGATGGACTGGCCAAGCATGTTCCAGACTAAACCCTACTGAGCACTGGGCATCCTCAAACGGAAGGTGTGGAGAGCCAAGGTCTCTGAATATCCACCAGCCTTGAGTGTCGCTGGTGGAGGAGGGTGAGGATCAGTGGCAACCTGGGAAGCTCAGGAATCATGCCCAAGAGGGTTACAAGTAAAGCTGATAATAATGGTGGCCACACAAAATATTGACACTTTGGGCCCAATTTGGACATTTTCACTTAGGGGTGTACTCACTTTTGTGGCCAGCGGTTTAGACATTAATAGCTATGTGTTGAGTTATTTTGAGGGGACAGCAAATTTACACTGTTATACAAGCTGTACACTCACTACTTTACATTGTAACAAAGTGTCATTTCTTCAGTGTTATCACATGAAAAGATATCATAAAATATTTATAAAAATGTGTGGGGTGTACTCACTTCTGTGAGATACTGTACATGATGGTGAAGAGCATGAATAATTTGGGCACCCTTCATGAATAATTTAAAACCTTTCAAGAATATGTCAAGAACAAATTCTGGTGTCCTTGTTACACGTTACATGTACTTATTATTAGAATAACAATAAATTATGCATAATTACATGCAAGTAAACATGCAAGTAACCATGCAAGTAAGCCAAACCCTAATCCTAACCCTAACCGTATAGTAAGTACTGGAGGTCGACTGATTGATTGAGTTATAGACGCAGCGCTGTGCTTTTGTCCGGTGTGAAACTGCCATATTTTTATTTTTATTTATTTATTTTTTGATTAGATAATCATCAAGTGTTCTAAAATAGAAGCAAATAAATTGTGACAGTATATAGATGTCATTTCAGTGCTATGGCTTTTGTGTAGATGTAGATGGACATCTTTATGCATGATTGCTTAAATGAAATGGTAACTTTACAATAAGAGTCCGTTTATAAATTAAGATTGATGAAAGCTGTATAAGTATTGTTCCTTGTTAGAGTGTGTTATTTTCAACATTTACTATACTAATACATTTACTATAATAATAATACTTTATCTATATAATACATTTTAAATTTTAAAGTGTCTTCTGTTAATTAGTTAATAAACTATGAACTAATTTTAATGATAAATATAATAATTAATATTAATATTTTTATTCATTTACAAAATATGATTCAGTATAGTTTTTTTAATATAATAAAAGCACTATTTAAATTTTCATTCAGTATCCATTTTAAAACTAAAGGGTGATGGTTCAATCTAGCTATCGGTATCGGTAAAATCCACTATCGGTCGGCCTCCAGTAAGTACATGTAGTTAATTAATATTACTCAATGCTTAAATGTATAATTACACTGTAAGAAGGACGAATTCAGAGAGAAATCAGCATACTGATCTGGACACAGGTGATGACAAATTCCACATGCATTCACTCTAAATCACTCATCAATAACTTGAAACACAATCCATAATAACAAGCTGTCGACCACACTCACTCTCACTCGATACAGATGGCTTAGCTTTCATCACAGAGCTTAATACGACAAAAATAACAGCAGACAAAGACAAACAGACCACAACACAATGTGCATCCATGGTGTTCAATCCCTTTAAATCCTTCTGTGAGGCAGATACATTTGAAGATGTGTCGAGTGAGTTTTACCACCACTCAGAGCCTCACAAAAGGTAAATAGGTAAATGCTTCTGAATAGTGATCAGTAGAAGAGCTCACAGAGCTGGTTAAGGAGTCAATCTTGAGTGAATCCTATATCAGTGTTGCTCAAATCCAGCAGTGTCCTGCAGTATTTCGCTCCAACCCTGATCAAACTCACTTGCCCATAATTTTTGCAAGAAATATGTAGTGTAACCAGTAGTTTTGGTATTAGATACTTTTGACAAAAGTAGTATTAGCCATGCATTATCCTCTGTCAAACATTCATTCATTCATTCATTCATTCATTCATTCAAAAAAAAAAAAAGACACTGGACACTGACAAGGATATATATTTTTTAAAGGTAAAAAATTAAATTGTTAACATTAGTTTATGCATTATTTAATGCATTAGCAATCATTAATCTTGGTATAAATATACCATTTATACAACAGGTTAAATGCTAAAATGTATTAGTATATGTTGCAATTAACATTAACTTCTATTTATAACTTTATAAAACATTTGCTCACAGTTCATGATACCTAAAGCATAATGTTAACGAGCCTTACTGTAAAGGGTTATTTATTTAATTTAGCTCACAAACTCACTCTTTTGTCTAATACTTTGTGCTTTGGCTGACTAATGTGTGCTTCTTAATGGTTTGCACGTTTATTTGCCACTGACATGCACCAGGTTTGCAGATGATCCTAACTGGAAATTCCTGTGTAATTCTCCTGTGAATTCACTTTTTGTTTTAACAGTGTAGATGAAGCCAGCTGTTTGCTACTGATATTCTCAGTTCTGTTTTTATTCTTAGTATATCAGTTTGAAATATCAAATCAAATACTTTTTTACATTATAGCAGGCTGAGATACCTTGATTATTTCTAACTGTAACCATTTCAGTCACTCAGTCAACAATTATCAGTAAGAGAGGAACGAAGTATGAACCACATGAACCATGAAGTCGACCTAAGCAACAAAATGAAACGCAGCTCTGTTTGCATGTGCCTTCTGAGTGCCTCCTAAGTTTTCAAATGCAGTTTTTTTCACAACAAATCATTGATTTTCGGTGCTTGTGGCTTAAAGACCAAGTACAGCGATGTGATGTTGTTGAATCTGTCTTAAATTGACATCTACTTAAATTTACATTGGTATACAGCTAGACATCGCACAGAATGTGTTTTTGCATTCCACTGTGCTGCTTTTCTTTTTTGTAAATGTGCCAGATAAATTTTTTTTATTGTTGCATCTTTTTCAGCATCTTGTGCATGAGCGGCATATTTTTAAAACATTTTTCTCTTTCCCAAAGCTAAAGGAGTGTGGACTGTCACATCAAGCCAATTGAACAACCCTGAGTTTCACAGCAGGTTTAGAGCTAACAAAATGAAACAAAGCCAATCTGGTTTAGATCAGGTTCATATAATAATTATACAAATATATGTATATTAAATAATAGTAATTCACATAATGATAATAATAATAAATAATTAGCAGCAAAAGATGGGCAATTTTGTCACTAAAATTCTTTGACTGTAAACTGCTTTAATTTGGAGCGAGAGATACAGGGGGAGTCACTTTGCTCACAGTTGATTGGTCCAGTTTTGGTTTGCGATCACTAACCCAGAATAAGTCTGCGTCCCAAAGCTGAGAAATGCTGCCTTCAGGATGCATTCCAAGATAAGAAGGCATCAAGGCACACATCTGAATCCAGTGTCACTTCCTGTCTCTCGAGATGCCTTTATCTGATCGATTTTTGAAGGCAGCTGTATCCTTCACTGCCTCTGATATCCCACAATCCTGTGCATTCCATTCTGTGACAGCTGATCTAAAAAATATAGATGGGGTCTGAAAGTTGCGGTTGGTGATCAGTTTGTGTGCAAATGTATATTTCTGACCAACTTTTTCCACTTTTGATGTCATTTGTAGAAAGAATATTCTCTTAATTACAATTACAAGCTCACTTTATCTTGTTGTAGATAATTAAACTGTTATGCTGCCTCAGAAGTCAGTTTGTGCCTTCATGCACAAACGATGCCTGCAAAGTCATTTCAAGACAAGTCAGCAGCCTAAAGCTTTCAGACAAAGCCTAAATCCTGCTCTGGAGCAAGATGAACAAATCCACCAATCCACTTTCTTGAGCACAAAAAAAACCAAGCATTTCCTCAAACTAATTTCAAACTTATACAGGTAGCAACTGAAACTGGCTTTATGCAACAGGCCTCTGGTTATTAAGTCTGGCTCTGCTTTCTTGCAAACAGCTGCACAAGTTTTTTCAACATCGTCTAATAAACGAACCATACTCAAAAAAGAAGGACATTAAAAGTAAGAGGGATGAAGCCAGGATAACGCTCTCTGTGTTAAAGTCTCAAATATCAGTAAACAAATAACATGAAGTCTAGGTGGTATAAGAACAATCCAGAAAGGTGCTGAAATATTATTTATCTACTCAGCAACCATGAGAGTCAGTCCGGATAGCCAGAAACATGAAGCCTTTGTACACATCTGATTTTTGTGCATATCTGATTAGAATCCAATCATACCAAAGTTAGTCCAAAAACAGCTTTTATTGAAACCAAGCTGCCAAAACAACTCATTTTGCACGTCCTCCTCCTCCTCCTCCTCTTTGTTATGTAATAGTAGGGGCTGCACAATATTGACCAAAAATCATATCTGAGTCACTTTGTGTCAGCTCAACCAGAGGTCTCGAGCTAAAAATGTACAGGAATCAATCATTCCTGTTGATTTTTTTGTTACATTTTTATTTCATTTTGATGTTTTAATTAGAATATGGGTAACAACATGATTTCTCTGTGTTCAGGTTTGACTGTAATGCAAAAAACAATTCAAATCAACATTTAAAAAAAAAAATCAAATCTAAATTTTGGCAAAACTGTTCTTTGATAATTTCTCTCTCTCTCTCTCTCTTTATATATATATATATATATATATATACATACATAAATACAAAACCAAATGAAAATAAGTAATAATGTCTGACAACCATGTTCTCAGTAACTAGGAAATACACAGCCCTGGATCTAGTCCTGGATTATACCATGGTATTACAGATGATTTTCTTTTTTTTTTCCATTAGGTGACACTAGTCTGCCTCCATTCAATGGATGTTAGGTGCTTTTTAAACTTTTTTTTTAATGGTCCATAATTTAAATGTGAATAATGTTTAGTATCATGATGAAATCACTTTTCTCTTGTAATCTTCATTTTTAAGGCCCTATATGGTTCAGTCCCGAAGGATAAGGGGATCTCAATGTGGCTCCATGTCCAAAATTGTTGAATTTAAACATTTTCAATGGTCAAAAACCAAATGTGGTTTGTGTTTATCCAGTCATGACTGCTGACACCACACATATGCAAATAAGAACAGTAACCCATACATTAATAATCAGAAATACAAGAAGATACAGTATGTCAGTTTCTAAATAATCGGTTTAATTGTTAAACTCAGGTAAAGGACAGATAAATTTACCTGGGGTTTAGAAGTATCCAGGGTTAACAATCTTGTGTGTGAAAACCTTTAAATGTTTCAAAGTTTGAGGTACTATCAGTGATTCTGCTAAATATGCCCCTTAGCAGTGGATACCACTCAATCTATGGTTTTATATGGTTTTTATACTATACAGTATGTAAATATAGAATGTAAAATCATATTAAGATATCTTTAATACTTGTTGAGTTACAGGCACACAAACTTTGGAAGAAAAAAAATTGGTACTCAGACAGTGTTCTATGCAAGCAATGTTTTGATAGCGGGAAAGAAAATACATTTCTAGTTTCAACAACATTTATTCTTCATTCATTCCTCTTTAAAAGAAAAAAGTATCAGCTGTATGTAAAATGACCGACATTTGGTTTTTGACAACCAAAGATGTGTACAATTTAACAATTTACTCTTGGAGCTGTATTAAGATCCCATATCTCTGAACCTGAACCATACAATACCTTAAAAATGAAGATACCAAAAGAAAAGTTTAAGAATCAAAATCTAAAAGGACGGCATGCAGAAAAGGAAAGTCTGTTTTCCATTTCTGAACTCACCATTAGGCTTTGCAAACAGACTTTTAACTAAAGATATGGACCCAAGAGTAATGAGACAATATGTAAGTGTGTTAATTTAAACGTGATCTTTTTTTTCTTTTTTTTTTTATATACATGGACTTGTGTTCAGTAAGGCAGTGTTTGTAGACAATACTTTTAATAGATACTGCATCTAGATATATTTTTAAACATTATCAAAGACTTTTTTTTGTCAAAGTTTAGATTTTTATTTTTTATTTAAAATGTTGAGTCTTCTGGCTAAACCAACTAGTACATGGTCTCTCAGCTTTTGATCTCACTCTATCTGTCCTGTGTCTCTTTTACACAATTAATATTGAATTTAACCCATTTGTGTTCTTCTCTGCATTGTTGCCCTGTGTTACAGTCACATCAGTTTATATATGTGTGTAATTATGTGTGTTTGAATGATTGTGTCCATTTTGCATTTTTGATCTATACATTTTTATTTAATTATTTATTTTTCACGCTTGTGCTCCATCCTCTGTTTTTGGCCTTATACCCCCTAGTCTCTAGCCCTTACAATTTTACCCATTTCCAATTATTTTTGTGCCAATATTGTTCCCACAAAATGAGTGGGCTTATTAAGAACAATGAGGTCAATGGAGCTGTTCCTAATAAACCCACATTTCTGAATTATAAACAGAGCATTAAATATTCTAAGCATTTAAGATTCTTAAATGCTTTCATTTTTATGGTTATTAACCGTTTTTATTATTTTTTTATTAATTAATTTTTCCATCTGTCTATAACTCAGGTAGTGTCCTGCACTACTTACAGATTCACATAAAATTCATCTTTCAAATACAGAATATGACTTTAAATACTAAGAAGAGGTTGGATTTGATTTAAGCTCTTGATTTTAAAATAGCCAATTATTATTTTTTAAATTCAATTATGTCACTGGACACTAAAAAAAGTGTCTTTGGAGGACAACTTCTAATCTACAGTGACTGTCTGACAACTCAAGAACTCAAGAACTGAACACTGAACCTCTGCTTATGAGCGTATGGAGATTTTCATACTGTTCAATAAAGTTTAAGTTCATATACAGAGAGAGAGAGAGAGAGAGAGAGAGAGAGAGAGAGAGGAATCTTTACTTTTACCTTTATCTCGAAACTTGGCACTAGGAATCATGCGTTATGATTCAGTTTCCGAGTTTATCTTGGACCTCAACTCTATGGGATGACAGCAGTCCCGTTTTAGCAAGAACGCCCTGTTTTTG
Source organism: Tor tambroides (assembly GCA_021397915.2). Taxonomy (NCBI): domain Eukaryota; kingdom Metazoa; phylum Chordata; class Actinopteri; order Cypriniformes; family Cyprinidae; genus Tor; species Tor tambroides. The sequence goes on along the minus strand of JAFVLL020037244.1, from coordinate 12,909 downwards.
GGCAAAATGATTGCCAAACTACGTGTAAATGAATTCTTATTTAAATTTGACAATATACACATGAATCAACACAAAAAAGTCCCCCACCCGTATGACAGTCAGCCAGTGTGCGCTAATGGAGGCGAAAATAAACATAATTAGTACTGTGCGTTTCCTTTGAACAAAAGCCGTTTACAAACAAAAAGCTGAAAGTTTACGCAGGAAGTTTTAAATGTGGCGTAAACAATACCACAATTGTGAACTCATCTTGGAAAATAAACACCTTTTTGCGCGCATTCACAACTCGAGTTGAATTGTTTGAGTATGAGGTCGGATTACTTGCCTTATGATCTCCCGCGATAATATAATTTCTGTCAGAAAGGGAAGTCTATTTTCTTTTAAGTTCTTTTGACAAGAACTGAGTTCAGACAGTGGTGAGTTTTGTTTCGGTCTGTCTGATGATATTGCGCTGCCTGTGCGTCTCTGCCTGACTCACCGTTCTTTCGCGCAGGAATGAGACATTACATCACCTTCAGTGTGAGATTAGACAAAAGTAACAATTCTGTGTCTAAACGTTACTCTAACTGAGCAGTTGTATCAAAGCATATCACACTCGCTATTGGTCTGAATATCACCATTGCTGTGATTACAAGAAATGTGCTGATTTTTAAAAGAACTCTAACAGAACTTTTCCTAACAAAAAGCACAATCTACGTGTTAAAACGCATACTGTACTTTGTAGCATTCAACGAGAGTTTATACTCTAATTTCGAATGCAATCGAATAATTTACCTTCTGTCCGCTCGCGAGCATGTCCATTCTGAATTAGAAAAGGAACGTCTGTTTGCGAACGTTCTCTGGAGATGAAGTCAGTCAGAGTCTGGTGTGGCGCTCCAAAAGCGTTTCCTCTGCCTGACTGACCGACCGACCGATTAAAACTACTAGAAATGCCAGTGGTCTCTAGTGCGGGAACGAGACATTACATCACTCCTGAATGTGAGATTAACGCACTACAATCTCGCATTTCAATGTTTCGAATGTTTCCTCCAAACACCGCACTTGATTATATGTAGAAGCAGCCAAGAGGGCGTCGACCTGAGAATCCATTCAGTACGTCTAAAAAATAGTCATGCTTTAATTCTGTCGTCTAGCGCATCCATTTCACAGCACCGTTTTGTTAAAAACCCCCACTAATATGTATAAACATCAGTAGTGTTCTTTGTAATAAATTATTGGTAGCACTTTATTTTACAGTCCTGCTACTCATGTACATACTATGTACTTATTATAATAATTACAATAACTAGGTACTAACTCAGAACCTAACCCTACCCTATAGTTACCTTATATTACCAGTACTTTCTTAGGTAGGTACACTGTAAGTACACGTACTGTAAAATAAACTGCAACCAATTATATAAATGAAAAATTAGTATCACTATTTGATATTCCTTTAGTTTGGCAAATTATGTGTATTTTGACAATTCACAATTTAATAGTAAAGAATTTCTTATTATAGGTGAAACTAAACTGTCTCTACTTGATTGTTAATGCCCTGGATGTCAATGAAACCATAAAGAAATTTCCATGGATTCCATGTAGTTTCACCTACATTTCTGTAATTAAAAAAAATCATGTCCATGAATCATTACGGTCTTATTTCAGTTTACAAGGTAACTGGTTTCAATTGCTTTTTAGTATAAAACAGCTCAAAAGATAAGCCAAAAAGATGTTTTATGTAACTTTTTTTTATAGAAAAGACATCAAGACCAAAAATCCTCATTTGTGTCATCACTTCATGTGTCTTGAATGTCTTTTTTCATCTTTGTTCATCTGCACAGGAAGCAACCATCATATTTCTGCATGACCTTGAGCCTTGAATAAAAATTGATTTGCATAATTTAGTACATACTACAAGTTTTAGGTGTGAACAGTCTTTACAGTAATCATCTGATACATAAACATACGTTTCATTCTTTCTACAGGCACAGAGTTTTATCCTGAAAGCAATACATGTCTCCGTATATAAACGGAAAAACACAATGAAAAGAATACAAACTAGACAGCTTACTAGTGTCTCAAAATCAACAAAATGCACCAAAGCAAGGTGAGTCCTGGTCTAATTGTCAGTAATAGGGAACACAATGCAGAGGGAAATAAAAACAGCACTTGACAGATCAGAAATGTGTGATGCAGCATTGCAGCTGGAGATCATCTACTATAGATGTGATTTTTCCTGCAGCGTCACTCTTTCAAACACCACAGTCAGTAACTTGATACTTCAGATTCTTCACAAATAACACCTTTCCCATCATGCTCTTTTAAGCACAGCGGTCGATTCTCCAGTCATCCAGTGGTGACCTTCCAAACTCACACTTGGGCACTTCGTGAGGGGCGTGAGGGGTTTTTCACATGATGATCCGCGGCTCAGGAACAGAGTCTGTGATGGATTTATGAGGCAGGACATTGGCACCGTTGATGTAGAGTTCATCGTTCACGATCACGTCTTCACCCAGAACTGAAACATTCTCCATCCGCACCTGACCAACACAATAACACAATGACACAATAAAATGTAATGAGTAGTGCAATTATTACAATTACGTTATTAAAGTAATGTAACTCTAGCACTCTCTATTCTAATTCTATTCTTTAAAAAAAAATTGCCCCTTTTAGACTTGCACTCTATTCATTTACTAACAGCTTGTTTTCATAAAAAAACTAACACTAGCTTTTCTAATCTTTTTGTATTCTAATTATTTTATTTTTATTTATTATACAATTAACAATAGCATAAAAGGCCTCTAACACTAGCTAGTTTTTTTTAAATTTATTATATAATAAAAAAAAACCCTTGCTACATGTCCTGCGTTAAGCTAACTGAGACTTGTTATAGCACTTGCATATTTTGTCGATTTTGATTGCTTCCATTGTCCTCATCTGTAAGTCGCTTTGGATAAAAGTGTCTGCTAAATGACTAAATGTAAATGTAACGGATTACATTTGATTACTTTTCAAAATTTCTAATGAATGTTTTATCATTTTCTAACATTTAAAGCAGGCAGTGTTAACATTACAGTAGGACTCAACACTGATTACTGTCTGACTTTCAAAATCCTTCATCACTTTAAGAGCATAATAATTTCATTTTAAAGCACAGCCACCACAAAATCAGACTTTAGCACCTGTTTTTACTTTGAGATCATTCTGAGGTTAAGTACAAATTTAAAATCATAAGATATAGTTTAAAAGCTATGACACTGTTTTTGAAATCAAATCTTTGCTATGACAGGAAACACTGGCATCTAACAATACCAAAAAACAAAGCATATACATAAACCCAAATAGGAAATAAAAGAGTTATCAAATAAGCATGTGTCCTATTAAGTGTCCTAAACTCCTGAAAAATTGGTGTCTAATATTTTAGAGCAGTCACTGCAATTTGGGAAAAAAATCAATCAAATCTGTATGTGCGTGAAAATATTCAGATGTAACCCCATTTGTAATCGTTAGCATTTTCATAAGTAACTAATTTAATTACACATTTCTTCTCAGTAACTGTAACAGATTACAGTTACATTTATTTTGTAACTCAATTACGTAATGTAACTAGTTACTCCCCAACACTGCAAATCAAAGTATAAAGCACAAAATTAGCCTTTCTGTAAAATCCCATTCACATACTCCAATTTATCCAAATTTTTGATTTAGTTTTGTCATTCACAATGCTTTTATGAGATGAGTAGTGGTTATTACTTTTATGCTTTGAATAAAAGTCTTTAATATTTTTATTCATACAATAATTTGCTTGATTCTTGGCTTAAAATTCTTCATAGAAGGATTCCTTTGAAAATGCTATGAAGAAAATAAATGAGAAAAATACATCCAGAAGCAAGGCTGCTAAAAAGTTGGCGCTCTTTTAACTGTGAAACTCACCCACTGCCCCACTGAAGAGCTCCATCCCACAATGCAGGACTCCAGCCAGGAGTGGGAGCGTATGTGCGCCCCCTTCAGGATGGTACAGCGCTTTACTCTCACGCCATCCTCCAGAACCACACCTGCTCCGATCGTCACATTGGGCCCGATGGTACAGTTTTCACCGATCACTGCCGTTGGGTCCTGGGTTGAGGTTACAGTATGTCAAATATTTTTAGTACATGCATCACATTCTGCTTAAAATATACTTATGTGCACAGTATACTTTGATAGGAGAAATACAAAGCATGTTTCATGTTTACCGTACATTACAGAAAATGCAAAGTGGCTTTCAACATTATCCATTTTTTTAGAGTGAGTATAAATCTTTCCAAATTCCTTCTTTAGTCATGTTCAGAGCTGGGTAGATTACTTACAAATTGTAATCCATTACCGATTCTAATGTAATTTTTTGACAAAAATTGTAGTTCGTAACGTAATCCATTACATTACACATCTTAGGTAATGTAATCAGACTACTTTTTGATTACTTTTAGATTACTTTTGACCTAATTCATTTATCACATTCATTTAAATAGGATAATCTTGTACCATATTGGTATTAAAATACAAAGAGTAAGAAAATATATTCCGTTCGTTGTAATTAACAACATGAAGTGCATCAAACATTACATTACATTACATTATCAAGGTTTCCCAAACTGGGGTTTGTAAATGATTTAATTAATTACATCATTAAAATGTTAAATTAAAATAAATCATTTTAAAATCAATCAAAATAAAACACTTACTAAAAAAATAAAATATTTAATTTGTTTAGCTGAGTGTCATGTGACCATTAATGACCAACGTCAGAGAACCATGAACATGCAAATGTGACACTTAAGTATTAAAATAATTATTTTAATATCTCAGGGGTATTTCAAGTAAATTAGGTGAAAGGATCAGATGACAAAAAAGTTTGTGAATTTGTGCATTTTAATGTGTTTGAAAGACAAAAGCCTTCCAAAGACATAGAAACATATGGTTAAATAACCAACTGAGTGATAATTCAAATGTGTTCATCAGTAGTTGATGCAGTGTTGAAACACTTCTTAAACCTGAAATGACTTTTGTAAATCTAGTGGTCAAATGCAGTGTAGCCACCTGACTAGTAACTGACCTCTGTGTGAATGTCCACAAAACGGACTTTCTGAGTGTATATAAGTGGTAGGCTATTTTAGAAAGGAAAATTTCAAAGGTGAAAAAGATGAATTAGGGAGAATCAATAAATTATGAATAATTTATTGCTATTGTGTAAATACTATGTAATCATGTAATCCATAAAAATTAGCTGTAGTCTGATTACAAGTATTTTAAAGTGTAATTTAATCTAATTACAAGGACTTAATTTTTGGAATCTGATTACGTAATCCAGAGGGCCTTGGACACTTATTGTGCTTAATTATGGATTTCCACTGTGGGAAATACTTCCTGAAAATCCTTTTTAGTCCAAGACAGATTTTTTGGGAATAGTCCTCAGTTCTTCATTTAATCCATACTAATGAAAAGGAAAATTTAAGGAGAATTTTTAAAATTCCTGCTCGGAGCCAATTACATTTATTTAATACTGTGTGAGCATACCATAAACTTTCCATACTTCTGAAAGTCTCATTAGCCTGACTATACTGTATGTTACTGGACACTGTTGTCAAGAGTATATTCCTGATTTGCAATGTTATTAAAATGGAACTTTAACACAATTTTAGATTTTTGTCTTTCCCCATTCAAGTAAATAGCTCTACTTGCTGAGAATAGCTGTTACAAATATGGCTGATGCTACCAAACATAAGGTTCTCACCTTAGGTTTTGTAGCATCAGCCATACTTGTAACAGCTATTCTTATTTTGTGCTCACCACAAGAACGTTTCCGAGGAAGCCTGGTCCGGTGCGGAGCCGCTCAGGGGCCTGCTGCCGTACAGACTGCAGGTACATGCACATGCCTGTCAGGAAGTCTTTGGGCTGGCCAATGTCCATCCAGAAACCTGAAACACACACAATTAACAAAACAACCATAACATTACATTTAGTAAATATATGATGCATATTACAAATGGATTGTGATTGCAATTACAGGAAATGTGTCAAGAGAAACTGGGGTAAATGGGGTAAAGATGTTTTGGTCCAAAAAGTTTATTCAGGACAAAGTAGATGGTACAGTTTTCTATATATACGCCCAACTGATGTAAAGAGCAAAGTAAACCATTATTTAAAATGGTTGTGTTCTGTATTCATCCAGTCAATGATACCGATAAAGCAAATACATAAATAAGAATGTAACGAGCAAACCTTGAAACCCGAAAGCCCAAATCTTAGTGGCCCATTCACACCAGGTATGATAACTATACTAACTGTACTTCTATTCTAGTTAATTCCTAACCCAAGGTTAACAAAACTTGAGCCAGGATTTTGTTAACCCAATGTTTAAGTGAGATGGGGTTAGCAATTTTAAATGTGTAAATGACCCATCTGGTTATTTAGGTGAAGTGTACAAATTTATACGAATAAACCTGTGGGATCAGTAAAATGTTTTGTTTTTTAACGGAGTCTCTTATGCTCATCAAGGCTGTATTTGATCAAAAATACAGAAAAACAGTAATATTGTGAAATATTATTGCAATTTCTAAAATTGGTTTCCTATTTTGAATAAATAGAAACCAATTCTTTTACAGTTTCAAGACTGACTATAAATCAGCATATTAGAATGATTTCTGAAGGACCATGTGAGCCTGAAGACTGGAGTAATGATGCTGAAAATACAGCTTTGCTTCACAGGAATGAATTACATTTTAAAGTAGGGATGTTCATTTTAACCGTTTAACCGTTAACCGACCGATAAGAATTTTGACCAATTAATACAATCAGTTAAACGGTTTAAAGTCACTTATTTATTTTTTTCAGTAATTTATCAAAATATATTAAAAGGTTTGCTGCATGGTTAAAATAAGCTACGCATAGGCCTATAAAAATATACGGTTTTTAGAGAGAGAGAGAGAGAGAGAGAGAGAGAGAGAGAGAAAACAAGTCACCTATAAATCGCATTTTATTATTTCATTCACAAAAAGGCCGACGCGAATTACAAACATTATAATAAACACTATTAGTTCTCCTCACTCCACAACAAATCCTTTCAATTAACAGTAGGCTATTTAGAAAAGAACAAGAATTAAAAATGTAAGAAGCTATAGCCAGGGCCGCGTTATCCTAATGGGCAACATGGGCTGCAGCCCAGGGCCCCGAACACTAGGGGGCCTCCGAGTCAATTCTCTTTTGCATTTTTTTATATAGCATTGCCAACCGTTCCATATAATACGGAATCATCCTGTATTTAAGGCATACAACGTATGACCACCTAGACCATATAAATAATAAATGAATTATTCTTTTTCCAAAGCATTGTTTGAATTGCGAACGTAGCCGCTCGAGGAAGGCTTTAAGACCAAGCGGAATCCTCTGCCGCCTAGTCGCTCCCGTTTCACAGCGAGTTAGACTCGTGTTTTCGTACTATCTACCTTTTACTATTTGCAATAGTTGGATCGAGGCTATGGAATAACATTCCTTTATCTGTGAAAGCTTCAAATTCTGTCTATGAGTTTAAAACTAAATTGAAATCTTATTTTCTTACCTTGGCTTTTTAAACTTTAAGTTTGTAGGCTATGTTAAATTATCTTTTGAGTTTACTGATGTTATTATTTTTACTGGTTTTAATTTTATTTGTAGCCTACATCACCATGGTCAACTGTTTTTGACAGTGCTTAATAAATACAAATACCTGTGGGAAGATGTCTTTCACTGTTTTAAGTTAATGTTGTTAAATAGAGAAACAAAATTATACATTTTTAAAATGTCTATAACTTCTAGCGCATTATAAGAAGAGCAGGAAGAAGTCCTTTTAGTGGTGAGTGATATTTAGGCAAATTTTATTTGCTGGGCTGTTGCTGATTTGTAAAATTATTACTCGATAATTTTTTTTAAATTTATGTACATAATTTTTATTTTTTTACCCTGTGGATTGAGACATGCAATGCTTTTTGTTTTTATTTCAACAGTAAATATATGGCGCGTCTTTATTATTAATGTTTGATCGCATTTTTTATTTTGATTGGTGTGTAACGGTAAGGGGGGGGGGGGTTGTAGGGGGGTCCCCAAAACTGCGTTAGCCCAGGGCCCAGCAAAGGCTTAACTGGCTATAGCTATATAAACGACAAACCAAAACGAATTAATTTAGGCTAAAACGAAACTGAAACAAATGTTGGGTCTCTAGTTCGACACAAAATTAAATGTTTCCGTATTCGCGATGTATTTCAACGCCAGTATATTATTTACCTTTTGCCTAGGCCTACTTCACTGGCGTTCCAATATCCAAGTAAAACAAAATGTTTTGCATAACTTTACGGCGATACAGTGATAACGCTTAACGGCACAGATTTTACTACATATTTAAACTAAGCAATGTGTTTTTTTTCCATATGTTTGACTGATTGTTTTTTTATAATGATAATGAACAGGCTGCATTGTCATGGTAGAATGCTTAACTGTGTTCGTGCATGCGGCGCTAGAGCAATTTTTTTTCCCTTCTAACAGTGGAAGCAACTACTCCTATTAAGTCATGAAGATAATCGGAATTGTAAAAAGTTTGCTTTTATTTGTGTACATTCACAATAAAAACAAATCTTTGCGCTTTTGTAAAATAGGCCTAAGCCAAAAAAAAAAAAATAGGATGCCACTTTCTGCCGTCTGGTTTCCTTTTGCGCAGCACAAAAATGAACCGAAACTCTGCATAGGCTACTTGTTGCTTTCATTTTCTGAATTGATATTTAAGTGAAATAGCTTCGCAGCCTATAGGTCTATTTATTCCTTATAATATATACAGGTGCTGGTCATATAATTAGAATATCATCAAAAAGTTGATTTATTTCACTAATTCCATTCAAAAAGTGAAACTTGTATAATGTATATCTTATTCCACAGAATTATTATATTTTTAAGTGTTTATTTCTTTTTTAATTTTGATGATTATAACTGACAACTAATGAAAACCCCACCCAGTATCTCAGGCAATTAGAATATTGTGAAAAGTTTCAATATTGAAGACACCTGGTGCCACACTTAATCAGCTAATTAATTTAAATACCTGCAAAGGCCTTTAAATGGTCCTCAGTTCAGTTCTGTAGGCCACACAATCATGGGGAAGACTGACTTGACATTGTCCAAAAGATACCATTGACACTCAGACAAGGAGGCAAGACACAAAAGGTCATTGCAAAAGAGGCTGGCTGTTCACAGAGCTCTGTGTCCAAGCACATTAGAGAGGCGAAGGAAGGAAAAGATGTGGTAGAAAAAGTACAAGCAATAGGGATAACTGCCAATCTCGAGGATTAGAAACAAAACCTAATTCAAAAATGTGGGGTGATTCACAAAGAGTGGACTGCAGCTGGAGTCAGTGCTTCAAGAACCACTACGCACAGACGATGCAAGACATGGGTTTCAGTTCATTCCTTGTGTTGGCCAATTTTGAACAACAGACAGCGTCAGAAGCGCCTCGCTGGGCTAAAGACAAAAAGGACTGGACTGCTGCTGAGTGGTCCAAAGTTATGTTCTCTGATGAAAAAAATTTTGCATTTCCTTTGAAATCAGGGTCCCAGTCTGGAGGAAGAGAGGAGAGGCACAGAATCCACGTTGCTTGATAAACCAGTGTAAAGTTTCCACAGTCATGATGGTTTGTGCCATGTCATCTGCTGGTGTTGTCCACTGTGTTTTCTTGAGGTCCAAGGTCAAACACAGCCGTATACTAGGAAGTGAGCAATCAGTTTTCCTGCTGCTGATCAACTTTATGGAGGATGCAGATTTCATTTTCCAACAGGACTTGGCACCTGCCCACAGTGCCAAAGCCAGTACTAGTTTAAGGACCATGGTATCCCTGTTCTTAATTGGCCAGCAAACTCGCTGATCTTAACCCTCTACAGAAAATCTATGGGCATTGTGAAGGTGAAGATGCGATATGCCAGACCCAACAATGCAGAAGAGCTGAAGGCCACTATCAGAGCAACCTGGGCTCTCATAACCTGAGCAGCCGGCTGACTGATCGACTCCATGCCACGCTAATTGCTGCAGTAATTCAGGCAAAAGGAGCCCCAACTAAGTATTGAGTGCTGTACATGCTCATACTTTTCATGTTCATACTTTTCAGTTGGCCACTTCTAAAATCCTTTCTTTGTATTGGTCTTAAGTAATATTCTAATTTTCTGAGATACTGAATTTGGGGGTTTTCATGTTGTCAGTTATAATATCAAAATTAAAGAAATAAACACTTGAAGACATCAGTCTGTGTGGAATGAATGGGATACATTATACAAGTTTCACTTTTTGAATGGAATTCTATGAAATAAATCAACTTTTTGATGATATCTTCTAATTGATGACTGTGCTACCTGTATATATATATATATATATATATATATATATATATATAGCGCCTAGCTTTATTATGTTTTTCTCCGCTCGCAGAAGCGCTGCAGGTGCGTGATGTGATAGCTATGATGACCATGTGAATCCTCATGTTCTGTTGTTTAGCCTACTGCTTTTTGCGCATGTAAAATTAGTATTTTTAACGGGTCACAGACACTTATTCTTTCTAATTTAATTCAGTTCTAATTTAAAATAATCTTGTCGGTTAACGGTTAATAATCGGTTAATGAGCGTCGGTTGTCGGTTAGGAAAAATAACCGAAATGAACATCCCTATTTTAAAGTATATTAAAACAGAAAACTGTTATTTTAAATTGCAATAATATTTCACAAAATTACAGTTTTTCTCTGTTTTTTGATCAAATAGATACAGCCTTGATGAGCATAAGAAACTTCTTACTGATCTTACTGATCCCAAATGTTTGAACAGCAATGTATATTAATAAAAGGAGCTGAAGTACTCAGGCAATACTTGTGATAAATATATGAATACATGATTGCATTTGAATAGTCCTAATTAGACGTGACAGGTGAAAGCTGTGTGATGCTTCACCTTGCAGCTCCATGGCATAAAGGTGTCTCTCCTCTGCCATGACAGGAAATATTTCCTTCTCAATGGAAGTGGGTCGCAACTGAGTACAAAATACAGAAAACCTTCAGCATAATGAAAACAAGTTAAATGTGCTGTAAGCAAATATTTATGGAATCGTATAAAGAAATCAGTCCTACTCTCAGAAAAATATCACTCGCATAACTGACCTGAGATACTGTATCACGCAAATTTCTGTCACAGCCCTAATCTCTGTAAGCAGTACCTTAACAGGCCACATTGATCTAGCTAATCACAGAAGATGTCTGTCACCATTAATGCACACATTTATGAATGCATTTACACTGCAACTGCATACATAATTCTGTGAGATTGTTTTAAAAATAACACTTCGATGAATGATACTTCACTAAAAGTCGCTATGAAATGGAAATTCGCCATATATTTCTAAATGCATGTTATTGATCTTGTTATGAACAATTCGTCCATGCATATGTTTCATTTTAAAAAAATCTTTTTGACCTTTTAAATAAAATGTCATAATTTGATCTTCCAGTAAAAAAAAAAAAAAAAATCAGACTTCTCTCTGATGACATGTGATCTGGTCTGCCGGACTTCTAATCATTTAGTTGATTTGAATTTGACTGATTTTTGTATGTAAATTATAATAAATTTCATACTATGGGAATGAGAATTTGAGACGAGAATATACCTAATTGTCATTAAATGTTACAATACAATGTACTTTAATAATGTACAAAATAATGTACTAAAAATATGCTGTTTTCTTTAAGCAATACAATATGTATTGATTGCAGTTGAAAATTAATTTTTTTCTTATAATTCCATATAAAATGACAGTGTTGTTCTAAGAAGGCATTCGACTCAGTCCTGACCTGGATTCTTCTCAGCATGGCAGGGCTGAAGATGTACATCCCAGCATTGATTTTGTTGGAGACAAACACTTGTGGCTTCTCCACAAAACGGTGTATTCGTCCAGAGTCTCCTTCATACACCACCACACCATACTTAGACGGTTCTTCCACTTTTGTCACCTGAAACATCAGCCAGATAATGCTGGTAAGTGAGTGTGTGAGTAATAGAGTAACAGGTGAGTAATGCTGGGTGAAATATTCCTCCAGAGATGAGAGAGGCAGAAATGTATCAGGTTAGGATCTAAAAATGTACTTGTTTTATACAGTGCCTTGAAAGTAGCTGTAAAACTTCTTATGATAGACTATGGGTTTGAGTCATATTTCAGCAGTCTCAGACAGTGAGACCATAGTTTCCACAACATTTGAGATTTCCAAAGAAAGTGTGTTTCTTACGACAATGGTGCCCTCTCTGCCGTGCTGCTGGTGGAACTTCAGCATATCGTCGAAGGGGAAATCGCAGATGACGTCACTGTTGAGAACGAAGAAAGGTTCCTCGTTGTCAGTCAGCAGCTCTCGCGCCAAAGCCAGAGGACCAGCTGAGAAAAAACAACAACAACAGATTTACAGTAAGTGACTTTATGAACTGTGCTCTGATTGGACCGTTCAGATTTTTTGCATTGTGACATATTCACCAACTACATTTCACACCAAAATGAATCTGGGCATTTTAGTGTTGAGCCTTTATTTTTTTTTATTTACTTAATGTATTGTTGCAGATCTCATGGATTAAAGCAAAAAAAAAATCTTCTGACTGAAAATTTTTCCTCGGCCAAACCCCATTCCACAGCCATACCTGTCACACACCCAGTTTAAGAGCCGTGTTTTTCTTCTTGTAATTAGGAGCGCTTGTCCTTCTAATTTAGGAGCACCTTCTAATCAATAATAAAACAATTCTGATAAAAACAATTTGCCTTCTTAATTCAAGGTGACATTTGACTCAAAGTGATTTACAGGGGCATTTTCTTTTACCTTTGTAAATGCATTTTTCTAATTTTATTAAATA
>JAFVLL020037242.1:0-20480 GCA_021397915.2 Tor tambroides | reverse complement strand
CAGTTCATGAATCTGGAGCGGCTCGTGAGGGCTTCTCACAGGGAGTGTGTTTTTTCCAGTAGTTTGGCCGAATGCAATCAATGGCACAATGTGCTTCAGCTCAGTGATGATAGCCCGTCATTACAGATTACTTTCGGTGAGTAATGAGACCCCACTAGAGAAGATAATGCGATTCAATAACATGTTAACTGCGCTCATAGAAGGAAAAAAAGTCTGTACCTGAGAAATTACCCCCCACCACCAAAGAGCTTTCTCGCAAACAGAGGATTATCCATCTATAAATAAAAGGGTTTGATTGGCACATTGTTTTTTCATAACTTCATACAGCTACACCTACACCTGTGCCCAGTATGAATATTTTAATCTAATCCAGGTCTTAATTTACGATGTGGAAACAGAAAAAAATCCATTCCACAATGCCAATTAATTAGGTGTGTATAAATATTTTAATGACTTCTGATGCAAAGGTGACACCACACAGATAGAATTTACAACCGTCTGTATCAGAATATTAATAATGCAGAGATGTTATGTTTTTCTCAGTTTTCAGGGCAGTAAAGCCAATAAAGAATGGCATATGTTTCTGAATATTTTATTTTATTTTATTACATAGTATTTGATTTTGAAAATCAGGCTTGAGTTTTACAGAGATCATGTCAGGCCTTTTATTTATTTATTTATTTAAATATATATAAACTAGTTGTTCAGAAGTTTGAGTCCATTAAGATTTTTAAATGCTTTTGAAAGAAGTCTCTTATTTAATAGTGATACAGTGATATTTAATAACGCTCTTATTTAATAGTTTAACAGTAATATTATCAAATATTATAATTTTAAATAAATGTTTCTATTTGTATTTTTTTTTCAAAGATGAATTTTCAGCAGCCATTACGCTAGTCTTCAGTGTCACATGATCTTTCAGAAATCAATTTATATTTAATAATATCATTCTATTTTATTTTCAGGAAAACAGACTGCATGTTCTAGATTAGAATTGTTGTTTTGTTTTCTGTTTTTGGATTATCATACAGTAGATCATCTGTTGTGAAGCAAGAGCTGTCATGTTAAAAAAAAAAACATTAATACTTTACAAATTGTATGTTTTGTAGCTCTTTGTTTCAGGTGCCGGAATGTTTCTAGTCTTTAAAATTAGTCAGGCTTTGTTACCATTATTAAGGCTAATTCATGCCACAACTCTGCTCAGTCACTGTACAGCCTCTTTGACACAAACATTATGATACGCATTGGTGCATTGGTTAGTGATAAAAAGAAGCCCATTATCGCAATTATTAGCATTTTTTGGCACCCTTGTGAAAAGGCCATTAACGATATGTGTGTGTATGTGTTAGTGACAGAATTAGTTCTATGCACAGACACGGCAGGGAACCCTCTCTTTCTACTCTAATTCACATCAGAGTCAAATCAGCATGCTCAGAAGCCATGAGTGGCATCAATGCTGTGTGTTCCATCCCTGAGACAGGCCTCTGCCATTAATCACCATTATTGTTATTTTGAGATTAGATGACTAAATGGTGACATTTGGGTAGTGGCACCAGAGTCGTAAGACCTTCAGTGTCTAATTTGCAGGGCCTGGTGTTTCACCCTAGGTGTTTGGATGGAATGAAGATAGCAAGATGAATTTTAAAGATGCTATTACCTTGTCAATGGTGTGTGCAGTCAACAAGGCAACTTTGGTTTCTATCATTTTCTTTTTTAGTTTACTGTAGAAAGGATATATTTGTATGACATTTGAATGTCTGTATGATTATGGTAAACCAACACCAGGATTTCAGCATTTGTCTGTGGAGAACACTGGTTTATTTCTATGTGGAAGAGTGTCTACTTTGCACATTTTATGGAATATATAGTCGGATCCAAAAATCTAGCATTCAAAATCTAGGATTTGAGTTTTTGAACAACTTAAACCAAACATTATGATGCAAAATAAGAAATGTTTCAGATTCTGCACTATTTCTAGGTGACTAATCAAATCAGCAAATTTGTGACCATGTGAACTTTGTACAAAGTTCTTAATGTTTTTGCTTTTCTTCATAATAGCATAAGATACCCTTTGGCTCATTCTCAAACCAAGCTGGAAAACATGATCATCAGGTTTGACACCAATATATGAAGTTCATGCATCTTGAGTTACACTTACATATAAATTAATATTTTTTTAATTCAAGTTTTCATAATATCTATAATCTGCATTTTAACTTTTATCATATGCAGTGAAAAATAAAAATATTAATTTGTAAAGTCCAAAATAGAAGCATTTTCTCTAGTGGTCTTGTGTTTAACAATCCTGATATTTTATCAACTTTTGTCCTAAAATCACACTTGTGCATATTGAAAATGATTAATCTAGGGGAATTCATCATGTGCTTTGATAGGTCCTGATTAACATGTATTTATGCAATTAATCAAACTGTTCTTGCCAAAACAATGATCACACCGGTGGCATTGCCAAAGATTGTACACCTGCTGCCGAATCAACTTACACATTATTCTGAAGACACTGGAGCATTTATCGTAGCATCCCTGTTTCACTCCACTAAAACCACTGAAGCTACAAGATTAAATTTATATCCTCAGCACTAATTTTTCATCCATGACCCCAAAGTAAACAAATTGTCTCATCACAATCTATCAAACAAACACCAGAGCAGGTCATTTGACATGATCAACATCACTCATCAAAAAGTCAAAAACAAGAGAAGAGAGGGTTTGTATTACAGTGTCCAGAGGTTACAAAATGGTGTACGCTCTCTGCAATAATTGGTGTGGTTCTCTTTCCTGTAAAAAAGCATGTAACCTTATGTTATTCATGGATTCAGTCATTTTCATCAGCATGGTTTGGTGGGAAAGCTGTAAAGTACTTTCAGATAGCCATAAACACATCTGATGAAAACAAATTAGAGTGGAGAAATATAACTGTCGCAAACATTACAGGCTGCAGTCGAAATGTGTTAGAGGAAAATTTCAATGTTGCAAATAAATGTAAATGTAATAAATGACACTTGCATCACATAAAATTTTGAATCACTATTTCACATACATCATTTAAATGCATTTCTTTTCCATTAAACATGCTATTAGGAATATCTCAACACATTTATGGAAATAAGGTTCCTAAACTAACCTGTTGATACACAAGTAACCTTTTATGAGGAATAAACTCTCACAAATAAAGTAGCCATAATCTTTTGACAACATGAGATGAGAGTTTAGTTGATTTGTTGGCGGGCTTCTGTACTATTCTTGTTAATGAATTTTTAATACCCTTAATGACAGCAGAGGAGCGATGTAATTAAAGGAGCAAGTTAAGAAAAACGCTGACTTAAACTCTTTATGAGGACCATTTTAATGTTAGTTTAATTGGAACTAACACATTATCTTAATGAACAGATTGCCTTCAAGGAGGTTCTTTCCCTTAGCAAGCTCAAACTGGCCTGTGTGCAATTTTGAAATGTCTTTTTTTCCATACTGGAAGGAAGAGTTCATCACAAAATGTAATTTCTGTCTTGATTTACTCCAAATCTCTAAGACTTTCTTTCTACTCTGGGACAGAGAAGAAAACATTTTAAAGATTTATTTTTTGGCATTTTTGCCTTTATTATGATAGGACAGGAAGTGAAGTGGAAGAGACAGAGGGGGACGGGATCAGGAAAGGGCCGTGTGCCGGGACTCGAACTCGGGACACAATATGTCGGCGCGCTGCCCAAGATGCTATTTGTGCCGGAAAACATTTTGTAGTATGTTTTACTCCATACAGTGAAAGTCAATGATCCAAAACAACAACGTCAGACTTTTATTGTACAGTATGGACAATTTTTTTGGGTGAGCTCTTTTCAAAGTAAAAAGTATTCAGGCATGTAAAACAAACTCTGTTTTATACTTTTTGCGTAAGAATTCAAAATTCTACCACAATTGAAGTTGGACTAGCAATGTCCATGTGGCATGAAATGGATGCAATGCATAAATCGAAAGGGTCCAAAGCCCCAGCAAATGGACTGTCCTGCAACATGACACAGTTGACATTAGCGAGACTGTCCTGTCTTTGTCAAGAATGTCTGTGCACCTGGGTCTGGGGTGGGTTGTTGGTGGCAGGGTGGGGGGCTGTTTTTATGCGATGAAGCTTTGGGCAGTTGAGTTTAATTTGGGATTTACAAGTGACATTGTGCCCCCACACCCGTCCTCTTACTCTCTGGGGTTTATGGAGTGAGACAGAGGGTCTTCTCCTCATGAATAGACAGCCTGCAACCGGCCATGCACAAAGTATTATGGCTCTGCTGCATTATGTATCCAAATACACCTCAGACCCCAGCTCTGTCAACTCGGCTCTCGCAAACTGCGAAGGTCAAGGTTTACCTGCAGCACTAAGGCAAATGAAGATGTTTCATAGCAGGTTCTACTTCAGCCAAATTATTAGACTAAAATTTCACTACAAGAAAAAAAACTGGTCTTTATATTTGGATATGATGTTGGTGGCGGTCGGTCAGGGTGTTTGGGACGAAGTGATGTATGAACCGCGAGCACCCAGATGTCGACTGCAGGGCTTATCTTCCAGAAGCGGTTTCCCTTAAGCCCTAGCATTAATACACTGATAGCCCAAGGAATAGCCAAGCATAAAATGAATGTAAAAGGATGAAGAAACAACAAGAAAGGCAAAGAAGAAAGAGCATGCGAGTGTTTAGGCCAAAAGTTCAACAGACCAGTAATACAGAACTACTAGGAGCATTACAGGATGGCTCGCATCCACATGAGTATAATTCATTTTTAGGCTGCTTTAAGATGAAGCTCTCCAAATGAACGTTGGATCACGTTAACGCTTTGGCATGTCAGCAAAAATGGTGCACTCTTGAATAACCGTGCGGTATTTATCATGCCATTATAAGCATGAACTGACTGATTATTGAGTTTGTTTGATTATCTGATTATTTGTTTAACCTGTCTGATTGTCCATCCTGCCAAGAAAATACTCATAACATGGAAAGATTTTCTCTATATTATTTGATCAAAAGCAAAGATGAAGAGGAGATGTTAAGAGAGGATATTAACATTGTGTCTGGGCAGTAATTTAGCCTCTGGATCTTTTGCTCTACTGAAGTGTAAAACAATTTGTAAAGGACAGTTAAGTCGTTGCCACAGCTCCACCTCCTCTGTGCACAGGACTATGCAGGAGTAGCCACGTTAAAATATATGAATGACCATAATTACATAAACTATATACTACATAAATAAAAAACAGTTGAGGGTGATCCAGTATCAGTCAATCAATCGCTCGCTCGCTCACTGAATCAATCAGTCTTCAATTAAGGAATTACATTGGTTGGTATTAAAATGCATTTTTTGTTTCATACTTTGTCACAGTAATACTTTTATTTCCTTATTTTATTGATTTAAAAAATGCCCAGAGGCACTAAAACATACAGGCAATGATTAATGTCCCTCTCAGAAAAAGAAATTATATGGAATAAATTAAACTACTGCAGCAGCAAATTGAAAAATAAGGATGTAAATGAGCTTTGAATACTTAATATCTTATAAAGAAAAATAGTCAATGAGGCCCAAAAATGATGAGGGATCGCCAAAGAAACATAATATTAACACTAATGACCAAGGCTAGGTTTCTGCACTGTCAAAATCTAACTGTCACATGTGATTTGCTACCCAGAAAATGAGTAATAGGGGACAATATAGACCAATTGAAAGAGCTAACCTTGTTCACAAAGCGAAAGACAAGAGCAGTAACCCACTGGATGTCGGCTGTGAAATATGGCTTAGAACAGTTTTTAAATTTCAAGCATTTTAGTGAGAATTATGATTGAGCCAATCAACGTTTGTGTGTGTGCCCATTCCAGCTTTAAAGATCATAACTGACCAAATGTGAACACTTTTTGACATTGTGAACTGTGAGAATTCAGCTGAAATGATCAAGCGCTATATTTTGATGCGAGAATTCAGCCAAAATGATCAAGCACCGTATCTTTTTGTTCCCAAAAATTAGAACCTAGTTCATGGCTTGCTAGAGACAATATGGTGCAGTCTTGGCACTCAAAAGCCCCTTCTCCGCTGAATCCCACCCAGAGGTGCTGGTAAAAGCAGTGGGGTGAGTGAAGAGATCTGGCGGTGAACCCCAGCCCATTGCAGCAGTAGGGGAGAGAAGAGATGAGAGGAGCTGCTGTATATTAAACATCGCTCTTTCAATCGGAACCTTTAATTAGAGCAGCTCAGTATCAGTTACAACAGTCCTGCACAGCTGCCCGGGCCTTTCGAAGCTTGGTTACTCTACCAGACTTAATCTGGAGGGGGGAGGCGAGGACGCAGATCGAGAGACGACTCAGGATATTAGCTGCCTCTCGGCTGTCCTCCAATTACAGAGGCGGCCAGGGGCACATGACCCAACATCCAAGTCCAGGTCTCCGAAAATCTTCTGTTGTGTTATTGTTATTTGCGATTTCACACCCCCAACCCTCCCGCTCCCTCCACCGCCGCCACTACCACGTTGCCGACATCCGTTCCTGGCTCTCTCTCCTAAGGATATACTGAAGCGTGTGTTATGCACACCTAAAGACGCTATAAAAATTGCTGAGGTATAAAATCGAAAGTGCTCAAACTGTCGGTGCAGAAATACCTGGCTGCTCGGCCTGTTTGGTGTGAGGGAATCGCTAGCAAGGCCAGGAGCACTGTAAATCAGACCAAGTTCCAGCCTGTTTGTTTACATATCACAGACTTTACTGTGGTTCCAGTAAGCTGGAAGGCCTTCTCGACTCAGGCTATTGTATGGCTCATAAAATGAAAGAATATCATGATTGTGGGGGTTTCTCTCTCAAGCTTGTTTGCTTGTGGCGTCTATTATGGTCTGTAGGGTGCAGTGTTGAAAATAGAGTTCATGGTTTGATGAAAAAGTGTCTGTGCATTATGGAGCTTGACGTTCACAGTGCAATGTTCCTAGAAGCTGACATTTCAGAACATCATAAAGTGTCATTTTGTTGGATTAATGACGTACAGCATGTTTTTTTATAGGTTGATGGAAATTTCATTGTTTAAACAAAGTGTTTCATGCTCATGTCATTTTGGAAAATTCATAATTGAGGAAATGTTGCTAAATAAGTCTGGTTAGTTTGCATATGTCAAAACTGTGTTTTTTTTGCAGATATGATGGTTTAGGGTAAGGAATTATATGATTTATACTGATTTTGTTGCACCTCTGAATAATTGAATTTTAGTATACATTAGTATTAATAATAGTGGAATTGTGAATAAATAAGTAAATAAATGTTTGAAAGAATAATTGTTGTCATTTGTAAAATGTTTTATTCATTTAGTGTTAGTATTGTTTTTTATATTTTTATGCTTTTGTAAAAGATTAATTTTCAAATAAAAAAATGTTGTTTTGATGACATTATAAATGCTTTTATTATTATTATTATTATTATTATTATTATTAAAGATCAATTTTCAGTTTTACAAAATATTTTATTAAGTTACTATGTTTAAGGTCTGAGTATGCATTTTTATTTTTTGGTTTTGTCCACTGACAGTTTATTTATACTTAAAGTCACATTAGTGTAGATTGCAGATGCGCAAATTATTTGAAAGCTGTGATTAACAGCTTGTCTCTGCCAAAGTTATGGTCTTCTCTGCGTGACACTGAAGTTACTTTCCAACATGGTTACAACTTTGGGGTCAGGAGCTCTAAGACAGTGTATTTAGATGTCAAGCTTTGTTTATAACGTATATGTTTACAGGTCATGCAGGCACTCAGTTTTCACATTTTACATTAGAATAACTAATCAATGGGGTTCATAACTCATATTTAAGTATGTCTACAGAAAAAATCCTGCTGTATATCAAGCGTGCGTGTGTGCTTAAAGTGGACAGCGGGGCAATCTGATATGTTATCACCTCTTCCTCTCCCTGTCCAGTGTGCAGCAGTAGCAGGCCTACAGGGAGCTGAACCAGACAGGTCAGGCATGCAATGTGGCTTCCTCTCTGTAATCAGAGCCTATAAGGACACACATACACTGATGTCTCCCTCAGTCCCAGCAGCCTGCATCACTGGGAATAGAGTCTCTCTCAAGCGCATGGCTGATTACAGTGAGTCCAGGCCCACCGATCTCATGGTGTTGGAACAAATATATACCAGGCTACAGGCTTGACCATTGCACTGAATGGCTACACCTTTCTTCATCATGCCTTGACCTGCCTGATAAGTCAAGATTTTCACATTTTATGGTTTTGCTGGGGCCATCGTGTGCCTTTTTTCTTTTCTTTTCTTTCCTTTTCTTTTAAAGGGGCACCAGTGGCAGTCCTGGCTTGGAGCCCTAGTTGAGAGAAAACATGGCAAAAGTGAAAGAAACCCACATTTGTTAACGATATATTTATTTAATGTAAGTGTAAGATGCATTAATCCAGTGGTTCCGCCTTATATAAAATATATCAAATAAGAAGTAATATTGTTCAAAAGTTTGGAGTCAGAACCTTTTTTTTAAATAAGTCTCTTATTGTCACCAAGGCTGCATTTATTTGATCAAAAATACAGTAAAATCAGTAATATTATAAAAGTAATATTTTGAGCTATTATAAATACTGAAAACAGTATGCTACTAGTGGAAACTTCTTGATTCTTGATGAATAGAACAGCATTTATTTGAAATATATATATATTTTTGTAATGTTGTAGTCTTTACTGTTGCCTAAAGGCTATTTAATTTAATTTTTTTTTTTTTATAAAAATGAAAAAAAAAAAAGAATACAATTTTCTGACCCCAAAATGTTGATCAATAATAAACAAAATGTTTCCTTTTTATTTATTATTATTTCATTTTTAATAAATCAAGCAAAACTGAATCTGACAAAATGTATTTTTGTTGTATGGAAACGAACTGCTTTTTTTCTGAAAAAAAAAAATCATGTTTATATATGTAAATTATTAACAAATATTTATTTTAAATATTTACTTACTACTTTTTAATTTTCAATAAATCACTCAAAAAATTGCCACTGATACTGACATCCAGTGATCAAAATGTTTGTTGTATGAAAAAGAGCAGCTTTGACTTTTTGATAACAAATGCTTTTGTGTTGCACAGGAAAAAATTTCAAGCAATATGAGGGTGGATGATGATAAGTACATGCGCCCTCAGTTTATATTAGCATGATGCTTAGGGTTAAGGTTTTGTTGTGCAGGCCATTTAACCAACACAGGATACAGCACAGAACGGAGCAAGAAACCAATGAAAGAAGCCACAGTAAATGTGCTCGTTTTCCTTTTGTAACCAAGCTTTAATGAACATCACTAAATGTTGGTAGAATCACACCAGAAACAGTATTAAATCTCTGCAATAGCCAACTGTGTATTAGGAGGATTCAGCCTGCATGAGAATGAGAAGGACAGAGTGAAAGAGAGCTAGGGGGAGGGAGGGATGGGGTGGGAAGGAGTGGGACAGGTAAACAAATTCCTTGTCATTTTCTGTTGTTGTCTTCACTGTGCCACTTGGCATTTTAATGGAAGCGAATCTGATGTAACATACAGTGGTATGGCGACCGCGGCATCATACAAGCCAAGAAAACTTAACTCCACAGACCTATGCATTAAACATATTGTAGAATAGAGTGTAACATTTATCACTGTCAATGGCAGAGAGTTTGTATAAATTTAAATGCAGTCAAGCGTGCTGGTCCCCCCCTCCCCACTGTATATGTGCACAAAAGCCCATTTTCCTGTCTTTTCCATTGTTCTACAGCCCTGTGCCAAAAATACCACTTGAGTATTAGGAATGTGCAAGACCATTTCCCACCATGATATGCAACCGGCTTTTAATGTATTAAGTTAGTGTCATAAATTTTCCATGACATTATACAGAGTATATTCGTGTATGTCACAGTGCACGAATTGCACTAATTATTGTGATCATTTAGAATTGCTCTAAATGCCTTGCATGTTAAATTCAAATCTAGGTGTCTTATATTTAAATATAACAAAAGGTGCATATATTTTGGTGAACTTTACGTAAAATTTGTTTTGTTTAGCACCTCTTTCGCACTATTTTGTCATCTTGCAGGGAACAACACTTTAAGCTTCAGCTTCAGTGGAGAGCAGGACTGCTGAATTAGAATGTGAGGGTAATTTATGGGGAGCACTTTTGCCAGAAATAAGGGCTGATTTAGAAAAAACAATCACGCCTGTAAGTGTGGAATCTGTCGGGGACCAGTGCATGGCAGCAGTGGTAGCTGACACTTTGCACATTAAAATAAATTACCTAACCTTTCCACTTGCAGTGACAAAAACAGGAGAAATGAAAGATAATGGGTTATTATTCACGGCAAGATCCTATACATAATAATGATATCATCAATAATGGCCATGATACCACAGCTCCTGCGGCTTTTAAAAAACATTTAATGGAATTACTTTTCGGAATCATCACTCCTCGTCCAGTCCCCAGTTATTCAGCTGGAAAGGAGCAGACGAAGGGAAAGTCTGTGTTAGAGAAAGAGAGAGAGAGAGAGGGGAAGAAAGAAAAATGGAGAACATTATATTCCTAGAAGCCTGTTACCAACCACCAGTCATGAGTCAATTTGCCCAATAACGCAAGCAGAACTAGAGAAAAAGGGCCATTTTGGGACCTGCTTGACTTTTTTAGACAGTGAGCGGCCATTAGTCTTAGCCAATACTTTCAACCAACTGTCTTCCAAATGTAATGAAGATGATTGGCTGGCCTTCAGGGACAAATATGTTGATGTTCTGTTTTGAAACTTCAGGTAGGCACAGACTATAGGATAAGATGGGCACATTTTGCAGGGCAGGAGGCAAGACTGGCACAGAGACCCAGGAGGCTGGAATGCTCGGCTGCCCGTCACTCTTCACTGTTGCCCTGCTTAATGAGAATAAATCCTTTGAGTGGAACACACACAATTTGTCCTTAGGTGCTGGGCAGTACTTAGGTTTTATTATTTCTTTGATATTGGTTGAAATAAGGAGGATAGTTTTTTGTGGAGCTGATTTTGGATCATTTAAAAGATGAAATTGGATTGTGTGGAGCTCAATTATAAACCTGGCACTTCAAGCAAACAGAATTCTGGAAGTTAAAAGTGTTTTTAACAGTCCCTACGATTATAAAAATCGTCTTAGTTACTTGAGGACATTGATCTTGTTTGTTTTGTGGTTTATGTTTGATGGACCTAAAGCAAGTTTTTGGCATCATGTCTCATGTATGTACATATGGTGATATAATGCATTTTACTTAATATTTCGTTTTTAATCATTTAAGAAAAATAACAACAGAATCTGACATCTAGTGATCAAAATGCATGTTTGATGTATGCAGAATCATAGCATTGATTTTTTGATTTATAATAAAAAACTTTAAAGTTTATCTTATAATAGAAACAGTATTATTTTGTGTAATTTATTCATAATGAGTATTTATTCATATTATTTTTTGAATAAGTCAAGCAAAATTGCATATAACTTTGACATCCAGTGATCAACATTTATGTTGTATTAAAAAAGTGCAGTTTTGAATTTTTAATAACTCTTTTTGTTTTGCATTGGGAAAAAGTTGAGTTTCAAGCAATATGAGGGTGGGTGAATGAAAAATTGTGGTTGTGTTTGATGAAGCTTAAAGGAATAGTTTACCCAAAAATGAAAATTCTGTCATCTGTCAAATCCTGGTAGCCATTATCTTCCATAGTATGGAAGAAAAATACTATAGTAAATAGCTATACACAATGGCTAATGTCAACTGTTGTTGTGGTCACCCACATTCTTTAAAATATCTTCTTTTGTCTTCAGCAGAAGGAAGATATTCATACAGGTTTGGAACAACTTCAGAGTGAGTAAATGATTTTCATTCTTGGAAGAACTATTCCTTTAAGGAATTTTTTTATTATCGTGTTTCATATCTCTATGCACATATGTAGGGATATAATGCATGTATGTCTTCATGGGCTGGATGCTGCAAAGTAAGATTGCTAGAAGACTTGTTTTGTTTTGAATGCGTCATGTTTTTTTTTTGTGCACGTTTGCACAAGCTTGGTTATCCTGAAATTGAATACAAAGTTAAGAGTAAGTTCCTACAATAGATAAAATGTCCTGAGCCACTCTTCTCTGAAGAATCACAGTGATTAGCTTTTTTAATTAACATTAGCATTATGGCATATGTGCTGTGACTGAATACCTTCATTTCACTGAGCATGGAGAGTGGAGCAGTATACTCTGCAGAAAATTCACTAAAGTAAATTTAACTGTCTGCATCCAATATAGTCCACCGGAGATTGCTTTATGCATTTGACTTCATAATTAACAGGTTTCAAACCCATAAACTTAAATCATTGAACACAGCTGGCGACCTGTAATTAAATACATTAAATATTTGAATGAACATCTTCCACAAAACAAGACAGCAGTGTTGTTACGCGGCAAGAACTTTAAGCTTAAACTTCAGTTGGAAGCGTTTATCATTAAAGAGTATCAATGTATTTTTTGTTTAGTTTACTATGTATATACACACCAGTAAAAATTTTGGAATAATTACAATTTTTGTAATGATTTTTTAAAGAAGTCACTTATGCTCACCAAAGAAAAATACCGTAAAAAAAGCAATATTTTGAAATATTATAGCTGTTCTCTATTTAAATATGTTTCAAATGTATTGCTGTGATGGCAAAGCTGAATTTTCAGCAGCCATTCAGCCATCCAATCTTCAATGTATACTTAATATATATGTGTGCGTGTGTATGTGTGTGTGTGTATATATGATTTTAAAAATGTGCCGTTTTTTGCAGTCTTTCTCCTGAATAAGAGCCCTAACAAAAGCTGTGTTGATGGACCACCGCTGTTTGTCGGATTCTTTTTTTTTCTGTTTCTCCTCAACCCACCAATGATGCAGGACTCAATGAGATGTGTCCTGGATGCAGTGTGAGATTGGTTAATACAAACGCTTGTTGGTGAAAACAATGTCCTCTCAGTGGTGACAGAGACAAAGTAGCTCCGTTTGGGGGACGCGTGCGCTGGAGACAGGTGATGGCTGCTAGGGAGCCTTTGAAGAGAATTTGAATTTCATGTGCAAGAGGAGGCAGCTCGTCATTAAAAAACCTTAATTTCTATGTCAGGTAGTCTTACAGGTAATCGATCATCTTGTCAGATGAATTTAATTTTTTTCCACTCCTCCAAAGTGGCCCTTACAACTCTCCAATTAAACTTGCAGGTGAAACAGAAAAATGTCTGATGCTGTTAAAAGAAAAGCCTGGGAATTTAAATTTGCAATAAAATATAAATGCACAGGGCCTGATCAGTCAATACAGAGCATCTAATCCTAAATTAGTGCTGGAATATATTGTACAGGGAGCACCATCTTTACCTTCTGTGTAATCAGGATCAGATCATTTATGAAGAGGAATATCCTTTGCACACATTGTATTACAAAAGCGCTGTGTGTTAGAACGATCATATGACGTTTTTCTTCTCAGTTCCCATTCTAGTTTACATTCCGTTTTCTACGACTAAGACGTACACTAGGTTCACCACCATTGCCCAGAATATCTCCACATGAGAGCCATTTATTGGTAAATTTCTAAACGTTAACGCTTGTCAGCTCCAATTTCTGTCCCAGACCTTCTTGTACCTGGGGAACAAAATGCTTGTACACTTCCGCTGGAGGCTCTCAGCCTCCCAAGGCACACATTAGATCAGACAAGGAATGACAAAAACCACCAAGCGACAGTATTGGACACTCTCCTGCCCTTAAAAAACATTTATGGCTCTTGCGACTTTGCACCACATTGAATGAATGAGGAATTGGAAGAAACCAATAATGGTGACTGAGTAGTATATAAGTAGTATATAATTTGGCTCTATAATGGGTGGTTTTTATCTACTTATGAGTTGTGGTGTGCAAGAATTTTATTTTATTTTATTTTATTTTTTAAAGGTAATTTGGTAAACTTCTAAATTTGGTCATTTGAAATACAGCTTACACCTACACTCTTAAAAATAAAGGTGCTTCAAAAGTTTCTTCAAGCGATGCCATAGAAGAACCATTTTTGGTTCCACAAAGAACCATTCAGTCAAAGGTTCTTTAAAGAACCATCTCTTTCTTACCTTTTTATAATCTGAAGAACCTTCTTTTGCCAAAAAGAACCTTTTGTGAAACAGAAAGGTTCTTTTAGATGTTAAAGGTTCTTTATGGAGCCATTTAGACAAAAAGGTTTTTCTATGGCATCGTGAAGCACCTTTTTTTTAAGAGTGTAAATAAAAAAAGCATTTTGAATAAGCGGTATCTCATTAGACACTTGTTGGTACTTGCACATTAAAAAGTCAAATGAAAAGTTCTTACAATTTAATTCAAATTAATTAATTACTAATTAAGCTTTCCTAGTTGACATATGAAGTCATTTAAAAAATCTCAAGTTATTTGTTTGTACGTTCAGTACAACAGCATGCAAATGTAGCCCTGTAAAAATGCACAGAGCATGTTGAGCCATAGCTACAAGGAACCTTAGAACATGAATGTGTTCTATAGCTGCTCTTATAAAGCCTAAATGACAAAAATGCCAGTACAGCAAAAAAAAAAATGGTGGAAGAAATAGAGTTGATTAGCAGAACCTTCCCAGCATGCTGTGCAGTGACAAATGATTGACTTGGAACAATATCTAAGGCGATCAGGATAAAGCACCGGCCATTTCAAGGCTCAGCAAAATTCAAATTCTAATTAGACTCTGTACCACATTCCAAATAAAAATTGTTCCCTTGGTATTTTACCCTATCAGGTGTCTCTCTCCGATCAGTGAAACAAAACGAATAAAGAAAATGATTAAAGTGATAACAAAGGCATAAAATTTAAATTATTGCGGCATCACATCTGGGATCTGTATGTCACTGGGCTGCCATTTTTGCCCCCACACTCAGCACTCCATTTTTTCTGCATGAGGGCAACTGTGAGAACAGAGGAGAGGGAAGGAGAGAGAGAGAGAGCGAGAGAGAGCGGGAGGGGAAAAAAGGGTATGAAATTAAAAGGTAGAAAGCGAGAACGCAAATAGGCTTTCAGCTTTAGCGTTATTAATGACTCTTCAAAAATCTCCGACTTTTCCAATCTCTCCGAGAAGCGCTTGAAGGAGCTTGCAGATGAAGCTGACCTTCAAAATGTTCTTTGGTCTTTAGTTAAGAAATTCACTCACCATTATGGCATCATTAGGGAAACAAGGATAAAATTACTCCATGGTTAATGACCTATAGGATCCCCCACCAAAATTTGTTTCAGATCTAATAAAACTGCGCTTAACACACTCGAATGAATTATGAAGACTGTTACGTGGGGTATTAAAATGTGGAAAATAGATTTTCTGAAGCTAGGAGGACTGGACTTTTCAAATCAGATAGTAGAATGGAATTTTCTGGGCAATAAATTCTACCATGTCTCAATTTCATTTTTTTCCCGCTCGGAATTTTTCAGGCTGTGATTGAATCTCTGAGTGGCATGGCCTCTAAAAATTCATTGCCAATAGCCAGTCCCCCCAAAAGCTCCTCTTATGATCGAGAGATTGACGGATGCGCGGGCAAATAAGTGTAGTGCGTTTATCTCCAAGCAATGAAAAGTATTGATATGTGATACGTGAACATGGATATGGATAAAATGGGAATTTAACCTCCTTTAACGCGCAACGTTTTTTTTTTTTTCTGCTGGAAGACCACTGCAGACGCGTGACACATATAAAAAGGAGCAGGAAATATAGAATAAAGAGTTTAATTAAGAAGATCTGTGTTACTGAGCTTGATAATTTACCATGAAGACCTTTATAAAATTGGATTTGCATGTACATTTACTCAGCATGCTGGCCAGATTAACGAATGCCAAGGTGCTAATTAGCAAAATGTGTCCTAGAACTGAGAAAGCATGCAAAAAGCTGTTAGGGAGGAAAAATGAGGCTGCAGGCTATTGGACCTGTTCTCTTGTGCACACACACTCGCACGTGCATGTGCACACACACACACACAGAGTCATTTAGGCAGATATTATGTTATTCTCTGCAGTCTTAATGTCAACTTATTTTGAGAAAAGGGAGGAGAAGTGGAGAGTTTGGCTTAGCGAGAGCTGCTTATAGCCACTGAGAGGTGGTTTGTGCGGTAATGGCATTTGCTCTCTTTAAACTTTAATCTTTCCTATTAATTCCCTGCAACTGGAGAATGTGCAAGAGTTAATGTTCCATGAACGTGTTGCTCACTCTGCAATCTCTTCAAGCTAATTACCTTCAGGTGCTAAATGGAGGGAAATTGCAATCCATTTGGATGAGAGAAATTTCACCTCTCTGTCCCCTGTGCAAGATTTTTGGGTGCTTTATTGGAGGAGGGTGAAAAAGATGGGGGGATGGAAGGAAATGAAGTCTAAGTAGAGTAGTTTTCTAGATGTATCGTTTAGTGTGAGTGTTTTTGGGGCGTGCTGGCGCTGTCTGTCTGGTGTGACCCAAGAGATGCTGTGATACTTACCTGTGGAGGTCACTCAGAGGTCAACAGGTGCTGGCTGTGACATGTGGACAGTTTAGCAGATGTTTGATTGACATGAATCATTTGGATGGCCCATTAAAATCTTGTGATGGGGAGAACTGATAACACAGCCATTCTGAAGCGTAAACAGTGAACGACTCTAAAGGTGAAGAGCCTTTCGGTGGCTATATGTTGAATGCAATGATTACACCTGAAGGTTAATAAGAACGTAATTATCGTCTTCATTTTTGAGCTTTAATCATAATCGACCTGCTTCCGTTGTGTGACATTTACTGTATATTAGACCCACGCTATCTGCACCCATTCCATATGTTATGTTATAATACATATATGAATCAATGCCCTACATACAAAGTAAAAAAATATATATTTGTATGCCAGATATTTATATAGTTTGTCTGGTAACACTTTAGATTAGGGAACACTATTCCTTATTAATTAGTTGCTTATTAGCATGCATATTACTATGATGTTTAAAAAGCACATACACTCTAAAAAATTCTGGGTTTAAAACAACCCAACTTGGGTTATTTGGCAACCCAGCACTATTATATTATTATATTGCTACCTTAAAAAAAAATCTCACACAGAATTACTATATGCAACAGCAATAATCCAAAGATGGACATTTATTATTAAGCAAGAACACGTGGACAGCATACAAGACAAATTGAATTTATTTGGGTGAATACAGCATAGTTTCACTCGTAGCTGAAAGATGCCGTGACTGACTCCGTAACCTGCCCATAAGTAAACAGTACTGAGATTAGAGAACATATTTTAACATCAAATTAAATTAAATTCAGTATTATAATGAATAAAATCCATTTATGTTATGCAAGGCAAAAGGCGTTTCCATCATGTGAAACAACCACTGCAGACGCAGCTGATTGACACATCGTCCTTATGTTGCGTTGCGTAAAATAATATAATTTACAGCACATTAAAGATTTTATAAATGAAATAAAATGTATATACAAACCTTTATTTCACTGTAGAAGTGCACCAAATTGGCCGCGACGGTGCTGAAAACCGCTCTCTCCTGTAAGTGGACAAAAAAACCCGCTCTCTGACTGTAACTCAGCAGCTGGGTTGTTTCTATTGAGACAAGCTCAACCCAGCGGTTGGGTAGAAAAAATAACCCAGCAATTTAGTTACAGAAAAACTACCCAGCACCTGGGTAAAACTCAGCATTTGGGTTAAAAAAATAACCCAGCATTTCCTAGAGAGTTAATGTCTTGCATGACCATATTCTAGATCGCTTAACCCTATACCATAACTAAACATAACTACTGCAACAACTACACTCTAAAAAAATTCTGGGTTGAAAACAACCCAACTTGGGTTGTTTGGCAACCCAGCACTGGGTAAATATTGGACAGAACACATGCTGGGTTATTTAAACATTTTTACCCAACATGCTGGGTTGTTTTAAGTCATCTATTGTTTAAAAATTAATATATTGCTGGCTTAAAATGGGCTGGAAATTAAAAATCACACACAGAATTACTATATGCAACAGCAATAGTCAAAAGATGAACATTTACTATTAAGCAAGAACACCCATGGACAAAATACAAGACAAACTGAATTTATTTTGGTGAATACGTATGCTGTACAGTTTACAATATTACATACATTTAAAATCATTTAACATGCATTTTACAAATAAAAAAGGCACATTTTAAGGTAGCATTTAATTTAAGTGTATTCACCGTTCTCTGTAATCACTTTTTTATTGAAATAGTGGTAATTCTCGTGCCATTGTGTTGCCGAAATCTGAGCCGGTGAAGGGCTGCTGTTCGCCGGGGAAACTACGAACTTTAGACCGCCGCCTCGTGTTTCGCTCGTAGCTGAAAGATGCCCCGACTGACTCCAAAACCTGCCCATAAACAAACAGTACTGAGATTAGAGAACATATTTAACATCAAATAAATTACACTCAGTATTATGACAAATAAAATCCATTTATGTTATAATGCGAAACGACCGCAGCTGACGCAGCTGACTGACATCTCGTCCTTATATTGCATTGCGTAAAATAATATAATTTACACCACATTAAAGACTTTATGAATGAAATAAAATTTATGCAAACCTATATTTCCCAGAAAGAGTGCACCAAAACGGCGGCGGCAGCACTGAGAACCGCTCTCTTCTGTGCTCTGACTTAAACTCAGCAGCTGCGTTGTTTCATCAGAGACAAGCTCAACCCAGCGGTTAGGTAGAAAAAAATAACCCAGCGTTAAAAACTACCCAGCATCTAGGTAAAAATATTAAAAATAACCCAATAAAATGACCCAATAGGCTGAACCCACCATTTGGGTTAAAAAAATTACCCAGCATTTTTTAGAGTGTACTTTACTTGCTAGTAATAAGCAGAAAATTGGAGTTTGCAGAGGGAGAACTCTTAATAGAGAATATGTGTTCCATAATCTAAAGTGTTACTGTTTTTATTAATAGTTTAAACCAATTTTTTTATTTGGTTTTTATATTTTCCATTTTAATTGTAATTTTATTTAAAGTTTAGTCATTTTGTTATGTGTTTCTGTCATTTTAATATTTTTTTCTATATGTCTATATAGTTTTATTAATTTTTATTTCAGTTGTAGTTATTTTATCACATTAAGTTAAACACAAATTAACCAAAATTAAAATTTGAAAGCAACTATAAAAACATTTTATATTTAATTTTATTTCAGTTAATGTTTTATTTCAAGTAACAATTTTTTGGTTTTAATTTTAGTTTTTTAGTTTTAGTTAACTATAATAACCCTGGTGCAGAATTATTTTGGGATTTTTATTTTTATTTTATTGTTTATTTTCGTGAAAACCTTAGGCACAATATTCTGCACAATATATTTAAATGTAGCAGTACAGTCTATGCATTATATACAGTTTTTAACTGAAAAGTTCAATAAATGAACATGCAAAGGATGATGCATATAACATAATGACTGACATTCCAATTCTGCAGAAATCTGCAGAACTTCATGTGAAATTCTGGACTAACAGTTTCTGTCTGAGCCTGCTGATTGGGCCCTGAGGTTACATAAAGCGAAAAAAGTGGAAAAGTTTATCTGATTAAAAGTTAACCTGAGTAATTTTGTTTGTTAGATGAAAATCAAAGTTTGTAAAAATTGTTTTGTAGTAAAAAAATAAAATGCTCATTGCATTTCGTTCATAAGCCTCAGATCAGTGTCTGCAAGATTTTTCACCCAGAGTGACCCAATGCGTCAGGCGTTTTAGAGTCAGTCACAGAGACATCTCATATCAGACATGTGAAAGGGCCAGCTGGGGAGGGCCGGCCACATTGTGATCACTCACCTTCATCCTTAATTTGTTGTCATTACCTTTACGAGCATTTCAAGATCAAAAACAAGCAGAGAGGGAGGTCTGCCATGTGACAGAGTGGGATCGAGGGCTTCGGCGGGAAAGTGAGAGAGCGAGGAGACATTTTGGATACCCTCTGCTTCATTATGTCTTTCATTATCCCAGTTAGTGATGAACAACATGCTCTTTCCTACCCAGCATGCTCTCCTCATCTCTCCTCTTGTGCCACTCCTACTGTCTGCACATGGATCCAAATCCTGTATTTCTAGTGTCTCAGAATTCCAGATTCCTGTGGTGTTTGGGGGCAAATTGCCTTTCTTGCGCTTGCAATAAACCCCAACTGCTAGCTATTGACAGATCTCCCTAAATGTTTGCAGGAGGGGAATGTAATTATCTTTTATCAAATTTTTCCCTCCACCTTGCGGGAGGGTCCTCGGGAGGGGGCTAAAGGGAGAGGAAGTGAGGAGATAAGAGCAGAGGGAGGGGGGTGATTATCTGTAATAGAAGAGCATGGAGGGACACTTTGTCCCCTGTTTGATCTGTCCCTATAGATGACACAGCAGGAAATTAAAGATGAAAGAGCTTTACCACCACTGTCTTCTAAGCAGCGGGAAAACACGCACTCATTTGCTGGTCG
>JAFVLL020037237.1:0-21545 GCA_021397915.2 Tor tambroides | reverse complement strand
GGCTGCGGTCCAGATGGCTTGCAAAAGAGTTTGTCAGATAATTAAGGAAACTGACACCAGATACCAGATTAACACCAATAACTGGGAGGTATCTGTAAGTGTTCTTTAATTTTGACAGAGGTGTAAAGAGTACCTGAAACCCGTACTTGAGTAAAAGTACAGATACCTTACAGTGCAAATTTCTCCACTACACATTACAAGTCACCAATTCCAAAACAACTTGAGTAAAAGTCTTAGAGCATCTGATTTTAACAGTACTTAAGTATTTTACTTACACTAAATATAGGCTCAAAGATGCACTAGTCAAAGAGAGATGCCAGTGAAAAACTGTAACATTGCGTAAAAGCTGGGGAAAACAAGCAGAAGCAAGGATCTATGTGCAGGTATTTAAGGGAAAAAAACCTAGAACAAATAATAAGCCAAAAACCAAAGGGAACAAAGAACAGAATGATGAGCAAACAGACAACCATTACATTCAACAATTCACAAGGAACAAAAGAAACACTAGGGCTATATATACACAAGGGGCTAACAAGATAACAAGACATACCTGGGCAGACTAACCAAGGACAACCAATGAACAAACGGACTACAAACTGACTACAAACACCACGGCAGATAGGAAATGACATAAAAGTCCAAGACAAAGCACAGAGAACATGTAACAAAAACAAGAAAGAGTTGATTTGTGAGGAGAGCAATCACATTTATTTTCTAAAACCAAAATAAAACTGAGCACCTCAAAATTGCAAAAAAAAAAAAAAAAAAACCAACAACAACAATAACAGCAACAAAAAAAAACAATATCCTTTAAAAAGTTCTCTTCAGCATAACAGATAGATAAAATAATGTTAAGTAAAATGAAAAAGTCAAAGCTTTCTTGCACTGGATATGTTGGTTTCAACCTCATTGCCGGGTGCAGTCATGTCCTCATTTCATGTATAAAACACCTGTGATTCACATCTACTTGCTAAGGAGCTCGCATTCAAGTAAAATAGCCTTGTTCACAAGTTTGGGTGAGTAAGGGCAAAACTCAAAAGATATAGTACTTTCAGTGTCCTGTAGTAGGCAGTATCACAGATACTTGTTCAAAAATGTAGTGAAGTAGAGAGTAAAAGTTGCTAATATCTTTGCTAATATCTAATACTCAGTAAAACTACAAAGTATCCAAAAACATACTCAAGTACTGTACCTAATTACTCAAATTTACTCAAATACTTTACACCTCTGAATTTTGAGTTATTTTTCAGTTTTCTTTTTTCAAGTTTTTTTAAACTGTGCTTCAGAATACAATTAATTTATGAAATACGCTTAAAAAACTGCCCTTCTACCCTGTTAGGATAAGTTCAAATAGAACTAAGCAGTAACCCTGAAATTTAGTGACAGCGTTGACCTTCAGCACTCATACATCCCTATATAAGACTACCATTGAACATCACTGTGGGAACCAGGCACTTCTCACTGTACACTTCCTCTAGCAACACGTTAGATCCGAAATGACTGGTAACATTGAGAGCAGAGTATGGATTCCCAGAAGTCTATATTTTGTAAATATGGTCCTTGGAAAAAGCTAAATGAGTTTATTATGCTTTAGCTACAGTAGGCAGTTCTGGTGTGGATAAAC
The DNA here is from genome assembly GCA_021397915.2 of Tor tambroides. Lineage (NCBI taxonomy): Eukaryota > Metazoa > Chordata > Actinopteri > Cypriniformes > Cyprinidae > Tor > Tor tambroides. The sequence goes on along the minus strand of JAFVLL020037237.1, from coordinate 19,921 downwards.
AGCCATGCATGTCACTTCTGCAGGCTGCATCTTACTCTGTTAGATAAAAGGTCATTCTTTTCATAGCTTTTGCTTGCTCTGAGACACTTTCTTGGTGTTTCTCCTGCTCTTTTTCTAGCACAAAACTTACTCGTCACTAAATGAAAGCTTAAAGTGAAGACCTGATTATTTCAGGGGCCTTTTCACAAGTCCATTGTTTTTGAATTTCTGTTTGAATAAATAAGTACAATAAAATGAAAGGGATACACTCAATGACTTGAATACACCTCTCACCTCTTCTATGATAACCATGTTTTTTTTTCTTCTATGAAGCATGTTTTTAATATCACTGCTCCACATTTATATATATATATATATATATATATATATATATATATATATATATAGTGCACATCATAAATGAGTACACCCCCTCTGAAACTTAAAGGGATAGTTCACTTTGAAATTAAAATTTGATATCTATCAGCTTACCCCAAGGGCATCCAAGATGTAGGTGTCTTTTTTTCTTCAGTAGTGTCAGAAAGTGCAAGTCAGTCACATGTAAAGTCATTTCAATGAGAAAGTGAAACAACATTTTAAAGCAGTTTAGTGTCCTTGCTGAGAAATGTTCACAAACTTTTGAATTTTATGGTGCATTATGCTTTTGTAAAAAAAAAAAAAAAAAATTTTTTTTTGCTTGTAACAGTTGTAAAATCTTTGCTTGTAACATGGCCATTTTAAAATGTGCCTCAAAGTGATCTTATCCGTGGATCTTGAAGACGGAGGTGTTCAAAAACTCCATATGGAATGCAGTCATTCCACAGCCTAATGAGGGAGAAGGAAAATAAGAAAATTTGCATATCAGGAAAAACTGTCATATTATCCAAGAATAATAATGGACTTAATGCACATTCTTAGTGACTATGGTCAGATAGTAGAGATAAACTTCTTCCTGTCCACCCAACTGTTTTGGTAAACAGTAGCAAGATCTCTTATTTTCTGTGTTTAAACTAGCTCAAATGTTGTGCTCAGTCTTGAGATGCTAGTATCTGATTCCTAATTACAAGAAAGTTATCCAAGTAAAAGCTGATGTGCTGGCATATCAGACCACTACATTACATGAAGTCCAAAAGGATGGTAGATGAGAATTTTTTTGAAATTAGAGACTCACTCCAGAGACTTCATTGCTGTGCAGTTTTTCAGAGCAGCACTGAGCTTTGTAGCTCCAATGTCAGTGAACTTGTTGAACTTAACACTGAAAGTAAAGAACAAGAAATGCATAGATATATTTCTTGCATTTATTTAAAACAATCATTAGAAGAGAATAGAACAGAAAATGTATGTCAAAATGACTAAGATACTTTATTTTTAAAATGAAACTAAATCAATTTTATTGTTATATAAATCTTTTTAGGAAGATTTAACATGATTTGAATAAATACTTACTCCAGGTCCTGCAGAAAGTTCATGTCTGGTAAAACCAAGGCAAGATGTTCAGCTCCACTGTCAGCAATTGCATTTCCATAAAGGCTAGAAGTGTGGAACGTGGAATCATTTTGATAAAACAGCGAGGTCTTATGAACACTTTCAAAATTCACATTTTACTTGGTGATGGTAAATATATTTCTGAGGGTGTCTATACCTGAGGCTCTGTAGAGAAGGGACTGATGCCAAAGCTTTAGCCAGTTTCTCCACTCCTGCATCTCCAATGAGGTTTTGAGACAGACTGTATGATGGGAACATAGGACAGTTCAGTTGTGACATAGTTGTTCCTTTACAAGTTGTAATTACAAGTTGACTATTAAGCACCCGTGTGTGATATTTAAGAGCATAAATGTTTCAAAACTTACTTTAGCAATTTCAGACATTCCAAAAAGTGTAAAACGCCAGCTAGCTTCTCAGCTCCAGAGTCTCCTATTTGGTTTTTCTCAAGGCTAAAAGACAAACAAAGATTCAAGAACATTTTTAAATCAAGGATTTTTTTTCCAAATCCAAATATAGTCGTGAGACCATGATATCCACCACTGAATACTCACTCCAGATGTTGGAGAGACTGCAGAGAAGGCAGAACCTCTACGACTTTAGGGAAAACTTCAGGACCGTTCTGGACTCCGAGCCTGCAATGCAGAACACCACCACATATTACAAAAACAAAACCAAATGTATTCAAGGATACATAGGAGAGGGAAACAGGAACCGAAGACAATAGGAGAGGAAGATAAGAATGAGATGTACTTACTCAAATTCCAATCTCTGAAGATGCCGGAGGGCAGGTACACCTTCATCCAGTGCAGACACAAATTCACTGAAAGTACAATAATACTCCTTATCAACAGCATCATTTTATGCTAAGATTTGAAGTGAAGAACATGAATGGGAATGACAGCAGTCAGTTACAAATATTGACATTATTTTTATAGTCATCAGACTTCCTATCAAATACAGATTTGATGCTGTACCTCATTGGTAACTTCTTGTCTCTGTGAATTTGGACAAGGACAGGCAGGCTCTCTATGTGATACCCTTCTGTTGCCTTGAATGGGTGCAAGGTGAATTTTTCGATGGCACTTTTCAGGTTCAGTTCATCATTGCTGTGATGCAAGTCCTCCCATAAGCCAATGGTGTCTGCTGTATGTGCCCTAATGAAAAAAAAGTAATAATACAGTAAATAAACATCATGAAATATAAATGAAAACCTCACGCTTAAAGCAATAGTTTGTTTAAAAATGAAAATTCTGTTAGTTCCAAACTTCCTTGCTTCCTCGAACCACGAAAGCAGAAAAGTTTTCCAGGCTTATTTCCAGGCAGTTACAATTAATTTCTAAAAAGGACACAAATGATCACAAAAGTGGTAAATACAACTTGTGCCCAATTTTCCAATATTCATTTGTCATTACTCACTGACAGTCTTGACATCCACCTTAGCTTTCATTTCCATGTTCATGAAAAAAGTAGTGAACTAGTGAATCCGAGCTAGTATGTCTTCCTGTTTTGTGAATTGGAATAATCGATGATTCATTCATCAACGTTTGATTCATGAACGAACCATTATTTAGAGCCATTTGTTCTGGTTCAGGAATGAATCAGCCTTTTGAGCCAAATCTTTTAAATGATCGTTTGTTCAGTGAATAACTATTTCAATCTTGATCTGATCATCACACATGACTACTTTTATGATGCCTTTGCATATTTTTTGAAGCTCAAAAGTTTCAGTTTCCCTTCACTATAATTGCATGGAAATAAAAAAAGCCTTCAAATATTCCATTTTGTTTCCATTTCACAGAATAAATTAAAGTCATACAGGTTATGAACTTCGTGTTAGGGTGATTAAATGATGACAGAATTTGAATTTTTAGGTAAACTCCAATGCACTTCTCACCAGAAGGTTTTGATACATTTGAGTCCCACAAGCTCTTTCAGGCCACTGATGGGAATGCATGTATCTTGCAGGTTAATGGAGAAGGTCCGCTTCATTGCGCTGGCATATTGAAGGAGGTGCCATATAACGTACACGTCCGATGGGCAAAGCTGCGTCCCATAGAATGACAGATTGTCAGGCAGGTTCTTCAACAGCAGTTTGGCAAATTTGGCACTGCTGGTCTCATAAACACAATGAAACAGTTCCAGTAACCTGGCAGGAACCAAATCATTAGGCTTCATGCTCTCCAGATGGGTTTCGACAGCCTTTCTTTTGGCTTTTATGTCGACACTGCTGTCCAGGATGCTGACTCCATCAGAAGCCTTCTGGAAGACCAAGCCCGTGACAAACCTCTGCAGCACGTCCTGCGACTCTCCCTGAACCTTTCGTTTCTTCTGATGGACTACGCTGTTTGCCACCACCATTTTTTCGTTCACCTGTTTAGACTGTACCAGGTGGACAGCGCTCAGGAGGTTCTGAGTGAAAAGGTCTGCGAAGTGGTTTTCCTGACCCTCAGCTGTTTTGTAGGATGTAAGTAGGCCACTTTTAAGACCGCAGTCTAGCAGCTCTGTAGAACTGGCAGTGTTTACATGCGTATCATGATTCTTGAATCCCTCCCATGCCATTTTGCACAGTTGTGGGATGTCCAGCTGCTTTCTGTTTTTACACAATGAGCTATTTTCAAGGCTAGCTAGTTGCAGATGCTTTGAGGTCACTCTATAGTACAAATCCGTGAGGGTTGAAGGCAAGTCATCTTTGCAGCTGTCTTGGTGCTCGAGAAGGAAGCAGGTAGTCCAACAAAGTAGCGGGTTGGAGCATAAACTGGATATGTATCTGTCATTCTTAATCTGTTTTAGTGCACTTTCTTGGAGAGAAGCGTCCCCGAAATATTTTGACGTATACAACTCAATGTCCTCAGGAGAGAAGCCACAAAGCTCCAGAAGGCTGTCCATTTTTCGCAGCACCTGATTTAAAACGTCTTTAGGCCTCGTGGCAATGAGAAGCGTGCAGCCTGAGAGGATTTCCTTTTGGAACAAACCGGAAAATAGCTGTTTGATTGTGTATTTAGTGCCTGTGTGTGATTTAGCAGGGGACTGGAGAAGCCCCTCAAAGTCTTTAATGTGATCAAAGCTGTCGAAGATAATGAGAACTTCATCAGGGCAGGACAGAATGTGTTTGAACGCAGAGTCTGAGTCCTCGCAGCGAGGAGACATAGACAAATCGAACAGTAAACCTTTCAGGCTGTAGTGAGATTGTGTGAGGTCTAAAATTTTACAGTTCAACAAAAAAACAAACTGAAATTGAGGCAGGCTGCCGCTCGCCCAGTCCAAGCATAAACGCTGAATGAACGTAGTTTTCCCCGCTCCGGCTTTTCCAAGGAGAGCGACTGACTGTTTTGGTTTGGAATCACTGTTATGAAACAACTGGGTTCTGTCCAGCTTTGCTTTCTTTCGCTCTGAATCACTAAGGACAACCAGTTCTTTCTCCAGACACTTGTTTGCATTCTTGCCAGATTTGATAAGGAGTTTTCTCTGGACTAGATGCGTGTCCACATAGTGTGACTCCATTCCCATTCCCCCATGTATTGAGCAGCAGACATCTCTCATGTAGGATTTTATGTGACTGATGTAGTCCTTAACACATTCTGTAAAACAAACATTTATCATGTTTCACATAGCCTAATAAAGTAATTTAAGCTTACACGATGATCAGGTTTCTTACCTGGTGCTTCTGGTCGGATTTTCTTTTCGGTTTTTGGAGGTGTGGAATCAATGTTTTTTTGTAGGTCTGTAATTTGCAAAACAAATAAGGAGTCATTCTGTGACTATTAATTCCCGTTCACAATTGTTAGTATATGCACAGAACTACCATAAAAATGTAATAATATAACACTTGGTGAATTGTAAAATGCTACAGTTTCTCTGTTTGGAAGGATTATTCATTTTCCTCAAACAATCAAGCTTGGAGTAAAGCGATACCGGATTGAATCTGTACTCATGAAAGGCTAATCATCCTCTCTACTATTCTATAAGAGTAACTGATACACCAGTCATTTGGTCGAATTGGTAACACTTTAGTTTAGGGACCAATTCTCACTATTAACTAGCATACCGTTTTTTTATTAGTACTTATAAAGCATATATTAATGCCTTATTTTGCATGACCATATTTGAGATCCCTTAATCCTACCCCATACCTAAACCTATCAACTACCTTACCAACTATTATTAAGCAGCAAATTAGGAGTTTGAGGAGAAAAGTCAGTTAGATAATAGTGAGAATTGGACCATAAAATAAAGTGTGACCAAACAATTTAATTTCAGCAAAAATCTGTCTTGTTTGCTAAAATCAAAGGTGCACATAGTATTTTTTTTTTCGTTAAAAAACTTTTACACAGAGAAACATTTCAATTTATGTTCACTCAATTGTTTTTGCTTTAAAATATGACAATGTTTCAAATAAAGTTAAAATATTTTTTTACTTTTTATCTATGGAGCCCCTAAAGGGACATGCTGATGGTTAAAGACAGAGAGAGAGAGAGAGATGGGAGGAAAAATTATATTTTAATGCTTTTACATTGTTGGCTCACAAATCTTTTGCATTTTCCCCTGAGAAACTTTGCATTTATTTGCAAAACTTTTGTGATAGAAATAATGAGTTGGGGGGAAAACTATATTTCAGTGCTTTTGCAGGTGAGCGCAAAGCTTCTCAAGGGAACTGCAATAGATTTGCGAGAAAACGTAAATGTTTTGAAGCAAACTCAACAGCTTTGAAATATAAATAGAACTGATCCCAAATATAATTTTTCCCATCTCATATTTTTGTCTCCTTAGGGGCTCTGTACAAATCTGCCATTATTTTTACTATTTGGTCTGGTGAGGCTAGTGCTGCAGAAATGACATACTTTAACACTGGAGGCACTGAAAATAAAACCTGAATTTTCTGAACAGATTGCACAGACACATATTTGCTCTCATCAAACCCTGAGCTCACCTTTTGTAGGGGAGAGTGCGTCTATAGATACTGTTGGCAAACCCTGGTATGCACTGTCTGAGGATGAGCCAACTGGAAGTACGGAGCCAATGAGCTCTGATGGGGCAACTGTGCCAACGGCTGGAAGATGAAGAGTTCAGGTAACACACACCACAATATTGCTAACGCTAAAAGCATTATTATTCATGCAACCATCTTTTTTTCAACTTACCAGGTGAAAGAGGAATTATCTGAGTGCCTGGACTCACACACTGGGGCGACACTGCAGATAATGAATGTGAAATTAGAGATACAGTGCACAACATTAAAAGAACATGCAGGCACATGCAGCTGTTTAATGATACTTTTACATTTGACTTACCAATCACATATGTAGGCCCCGTTGGAACCATAGTGCCGATTAGAGGCGACGTATAAGGGCCGATGGTCTGGATGATTTGTAGTGGTGAACCTCCTGAGATATTCAAAGACTCATAGTCAAAGGTCAAGCCAAGGCCTAGTTCCTTGAAATGCAAATACAGTATGAAAACAGCTACTCACCAGTAGGAGGCAGAAGAGGGGGGCTGAAGGGAATGCGTAATACATGCTGGACTGGGCTTGAGCTCAGATGGAAACTACTCTCAGGGGTACTGGTGGGCGTACTTCTGTTTGAGGGACTTTCAGGGTACGTTGTTGCTGCAATACAGTAGGCTTTCGGTTAGCAATGTTTCATTTTACTTGTGGTTTATTAGACTGAGATAATCAGTTATCACAAATACGTTTCCTTCCTTTTTTAAATAAGTAAACTATTCTAACAACATTTTTTTTAATGAGTTACTTAAAAACAGAAGTAAAAAAAATGGTATTGTTTAAAACTATTTTTTGGGAGTCAAATAATCCACCACGGTACTTCTGGCTCCCACCACTAAACCACTTACAATGATTGAGTCATTGTTACATTGTGATGTTTGAATTACCTTTTTTGTTGCGTTTTCTGCGGGGTTTGCCTGCTACAACTATGGACATATAGAAAACACACCTCTTACTTACTGAATTCAATGCAGATCTTTTATTACAGAACATCTAAGAGTTGCATTACCTTTTGGCTTTTTGTGTGGCACTCCATCTGGGAAAGAATCATTTTCTGGTATTGACGTGCAGGTTGTGTCTATGTCACCTGTTGTTTGCAAAGCAGACATGAAAGACTTACTATATTTAATTTCCTTTACTTAAATGAAAAAAAAAGTGTGATATGCAAATTTATCAGTCACTGGTTCCCCTTCACCTTCAAAAATGTTAATGTCATAGGTGACTCAAGAACTGATTTTATTTAAATGATATTATTTTACAGAGTCTTACCTGAAAAGTTATCAAAGAAGTTGGGATCTGCCAAGACACAAGAAAATTACTTATAGTCATCATGACATTAACACACTGTTATGCAATATAAATAGGGCAATGAGTGAAACTGACCGAAATCATCTTCATATTATTTTACAGAGTCTTACCTGAAAAGTTATCAAAGAAGTTGGGATCTGCCAAGACACAAGGAAATTAATTATAGTCTTCATGACATTAACACAGTTATGCAATAAATAGGGCAATGAGTGAAACTGACCGAAATCATCTTCGGTCCCACTTTATATTAGGTGGCCTTAACTACTGTACACTTACATTTATATTAATCATTTGGTACAATGCACTTATTGTGTACAGACATGTTTTTACATTGTACTTATATTTTTAAAAATACCTTTATGGAAGTACATCCGTAATTAATTTCTGTAATTACATTTATAAATACACTGTTGACCTATCCCTTACACCTTAACCCACCCTTAAACCTACCCATACCACCAAACCTGTCCCTAACCTTACCCGTATCCCACCCCAATAGCAGAAAAAGTGTTTTGCAATACAATATGACCACAATAAATACATTGTACTTATTTTTTGATGCAAATACATAGTAGTTAAGGCCACCTAATAAAAAGTGTGACCTCATCTTCAAATATTATTTTACAGAGTCTTACCTGAAAAGTTATCAAAGAAGTTGGGATCTGCCAAGACACAAGGAAATTACTTACAGTCTTCATGACATTAACACACTGTTATGCAATAAATAGGGCAATGAGTGAAACTGACCGAAATCATCTTCAAATATTATTTTACAGAGTCTTACCTGAAAAGTTATCAAAGACGTTGGGATCTGCCAAGACACAAGGAAATTATTTATAGTCTTCATGACATTAACACACTGTTATGCAATAAATAGGGCAATGAGTGAAACTGACCAAAATCATCTTCATATTATTTTACAGAGTCTTACCTGAAAAGTTATCAAAGACGTTGGGATCTGCCAAGACACAAGGAAATTATTTATAGTCTTCATGACATTAACACACTGTTATGCAATAAATAGGGCAATGAGTGAAACTGACCGAAATCATCTTCATATTATTTTACAGAGTCTTACCTGAAAAGTTATCAAAGAAGTTGGGATCTGCCAAGACACAAGGAAATTACTTATGGTCTTCATGACATTAACACACTGTTATGCAATAAATAGGGCAATGAGTGAAACTGACCGAAATCATCTTCAATAGACTCAAGTGACTCGAGATATTTTAAGATGACATTGTCTGTGAAAAGAGTAACAAAAGGTAAATCTTTCCTTTGAAAACTCAAATGCCAAATACACAGCTACATTGTTTACCACGTTAAACAAGTAGGCTACTCTGCATATTACTCACCAGGTAAGAGTTCAGACATTGGGTCTGGGCCAATATCTTGGGATTCAGCATCTGTTGTAACACAGTGACACATAAATTACATTATTTTTATTCTAGACATAAATGTTGTTAGTAACCGCTTATAGCGTGAGCGCGCAAGATGCTGTGAAGCGCGCGCTCCCTTTCTGTGGGAAAAAAAAAAGGATATAAAAAAGCCCGTTTCTGATATAAAAGCAATTATCTGACTATTCAAATTATACTTTTCTTTCGCACATTTTATTAAATGCCTGATTTTATGCACAAAGTAAAATAAGTTGGGTTATGACGCAAAACGCATTACAAATATAAAACTGTCTAATAAATTAAAATATCTTTGTACATTACCTGTTTCACAGAGATATTCCATGTTTACTGAAGAATTATTAATCCATTACATAAAGTTGTGAAGCAAAAAAAAAAAGCTTTATACTGTAATAAACGCTCGACGTGTCCTCAGATTACGCAGGTTCAGGCACTGTCTGGCAAACACCAAAACTGGCTACACCTCACTTCTTGCTTTTACTTTCAGTATGTGAAGAGAGTTGGTTTGGCTTTGCAAAAACCAAACTCTACAGTATCCAGCCTCGGTCGTTCAGCAAATCTGTTCTCTCACAAAGGACATAGGCCTACATTCTGCGTCGTGTTGATAATTTTGCATTTTCTGAGATGATGGAGATAATGAACTGACACATTGACACATACATATATTATAATAATTATATATATTTTTTTATTTTAAATTATTAAAAAAATATATTATTACTTTTTTTCTCCAGTTCTAGTCTTATTCAAATGCTGGGAGCTAGTACAAAGTATTTTAAATCATTTTAAAAGACAATACATGTATTTTTACAGGAAATTGTTGTAAAGAAAAATGTTTTAAGAAATAAAAAAAAAATGTTTACTGAATTGTCGTGTGACCTTCCATTTTACCAAAGGTTAATGTCAGTAGCCTACATTTTACAGTAACAATATACTGTAGATATTCAGTGCTTTTGGTTGATGTATTGATATATAATCTAGCAGTAAGGAACTCTAAAATATATAGCTTGCTTTTTTTTTTTAAGAAGCTGACAAAAAAAAAGAAAAGAATTAATGTTGACCCTATTTTTTAGGAGCTTGCCACTCCTATGAGGAAATGTACTACCCAGGAGTGGCAGGTATTTTCCATTGTCTGTTGTGCCCTTTTTTTAACAGACTGGTTTTATATAATACACACATTAACACTTTCATAATGTCAATTATTATTTGACTTTCCAAAACCAACCAGCCAGAAAGAAAAAAAACCCCCTCTGCATAGGTTTACATAAGTCTGGTGCCACCCTCCTTATAAAGTGAAACAAAACTACTGTGCAACTATCACAGACTGGTATGAAAAGCACTTTGTTTACTTTGAGTTTTGTATTAGAACTGCCCATACCATAAATTGTTTTGCCAACCGCCCTGGCTTGCTGTTGACATCACATTTACCCTAATTTACCACACAATATCTCACAGTCAAGTCATTTGTTATACTGAGAAAGGGTGTCTACCATTAGAAGTTTTAGTGGCACCTTTTGGGTTTCACCCTGACATCGTTCAGTGTCCTCTTGCTTTTTGATAAGCTATCCCCACGGAAGAAAATAAAAAATCAAAGTCTAAAACACACGGCGTGCTTAGAAAGCAACTCTAGTGTCTGTGAGATATCTAATTACAGGTGCATCCTGTCAGGCAGTGTTACTGCCTTGTGGGTTGAGAGCTGCAAAACATAGCAATAATAAGCACGTAAAGTAAATGTGGACAGTATTTACACGTATATTCGACAGTTTCACTGCTGGCCTAGTATGCTGCGGTGTTGTTTTAAATGTTATTTCACACCCTCTTGTTGCACTGCTACTGTAGTGAGGTCATTCTTTGTGTATAGGGTTAAAGGAATAGTTCACCTAAAACTGAAGCGAAAAGCTGCATGTTCTTAATGTGCAAACGCATCATTAAGATGTTTTTACCGAACAAACAGTGCTACTGGCTAAAATATGAGTCCTCTAATCACAACATTGCCTCTCCAGTGAAAAAGCAATGTTGTCTGAATCAGGAGAGAAGTAAGCACAGATTAAGCACCATTTACACATGATAACAGTTCAAAAAAGCCCTAAACAAATATGTATGTGGATTTTGATGTGAGAGGACCAAAGGAGGAACCTTTCAATGGAGGAAGTGTTATTATGGATTATGGACTGGTATTTTGGCTAAACGACGATTTAGCTGATTGGTGACGATTTAAAGTTAAACGCCTTTATGGATTTGTTTGTTATAAACACACAGCTTTTCAAATCACAGAAAGTTCACTGATGGACTGGAGTCATGTGGATTACTTGTGGATTATTGTGATGTTTTATCAGTTGTTTTGACTTTGAACTTTCATTCAGATTGCTTCCATTCACTGCAGTGGTGAGCAATTTATGAATTGCTAAATTTCTCCAAATCTGTTCCGATGAAGAAACAAGCTCATCTACATCTTGGATGGCATAAGAATGACTACATTTTAGCAAATTTTTGGTTGAACTATTCATTTAACTGAACTATTATTATTCATAGAAAATAATCAAGCATTTTTCTCTTCAAATTCTCATAACTGTAAGGCATTTGGTGCATTTTATCTAGTCTTTACATTGGCAGAACAGGTACTGAAGTTGGGAATCTGTGCTGAGGCTGGAGTAAGATGTGTCACACCCCTTAGTCAATGAAACTATTGTGCGCTGTTTCTGTGGGCAGTGTTCTGACAAACAGGGCCCATCATATACAGTATAATTGTCTGTAAGAACGAACATCTCGAATAATGTGCAGCTGTCTGTAACTGAGAAATGTGCATGAGAAATTGATCTGCACTTTAATACTAAAAAATTTTTTCTAAGTAAATATTAAATGGCAGATGATGACCACATTTATACTACATAATAAAATACACATGAAAAATACCTATTATACACACCGTTAAAAAAAAAAAAAAGGGATTCATAAGTTTTGGTTATTTTCTGCCAGGACGCTGACATTATGCATTAATTTTACAGACATTTCTGTTAATGCTAATACACAACAAAGCTCAAAATACAGGAAAAACACCTGTAAAAAATTAAAACAGAAAATTCCTTTATTAATACAGTACATTGTGCTCTTTTGTTAAGTTATATTTTTGGGCTATTTTTTATGCCTTTATTGGGACAGGACAGTAGAGAGCAGACAGGAAAGCATTGGGTGGAGAGAGAGGGGAGCGGGGTCGGCAAAGGACCAAGAGACGGGATTCGAACTTGGGTCGCCGGTGCAGTTGCGCTGTATGACGCTGCACTAAACACAAGGCTATCAGCACTGACCATCGTGCTCTATTTTTACTAATTTTTTGACAAAGCCATGTCAATTTTATATTAATATTGGCCATTAATTGTTAAATTAAGCTTTTGCCCGAAATGGCAGCTGTGGGGCAAATTTTGTCAAAAACTTCAGGATAAGCTGTGAATAATGTGCAGCAAATAAGACTCTAAAATGCATTAGTAATTTATTTGTTTTTAATACAAACAATTCATTTATGCTCATATTGTTGTTCGAAAAGTTAAATGTTCATGTATTTCTCAATAATGCAGCATTGACCTACATTGTCACTTAACCACTTTTTTTTAATAGGGGCCGGGCAGTCGTGGCCTAATGGATAGAGAGTCAGACTTGTAACCCAAAGGTCGTGGGTTTGAGTCTCAGGTCCAGCAGGGATTATAGGCGGGGGGAGTGAATAACCAGGACTCTCTTCACCCTCAATACCATGACTGAGGTGAGTCCCTTGAGCAAGGCACTGAACCCCTCAGGTGCCACAACATTGGCTGCCCGCTGCTCTGGGTGTATGTTCACTGCTGTGTGTGTGCACTTGGATGGGTTAAATGCAGAGCACAAATTCCAAGTATGGGTCACCATACTTGGCCATACACCACTTCCCTTTCCCCCTTATTTATTCAATCTATGACCAACTTATAAGTGATCCTTAAATTTTATAAATATAATGAAATATAATTAATCTCTTTTCTCCTTGCCATAAATTAAGTTTCCAAAAGTAGCTTTTTGCAGCGATGACATGGAAGAACTATTTTTGGTTCCACAAAGAACCTTTCAGTGAACAGTTCTTAATGAAACAGTTTTTCTTTGTTAAAATGTTTTTTTTTTTTACACTGTCTAAAGAACCACTTTCCACTATAAAGAAAATTTTGTGGAATGAAAAGCTTCCATGGATTGACAATAAATGCCACTAAAAAACTTTTTTAACAATGTAGTGTAAACTATTATGAATACAAAGTGAGTAGACAGAGAATGTGTAAATAAAGACATTTAACTCACCAGAAGGAACCAAATCCTCCTCTTTAGAGAGTGCCAAATCCAAAATGCTTTGGCTGATGTCCCAGTTTTGCCAGATAGGCAAAGAGAGTCTTCTGGCCAGATCTTCTCCATCGTTACAAAAGATTTCACATAAACGCTGCTCTCCAATGTCACCATCCTTGTAGAGAGACTGGTAATACTGGGTAGAGAAGACGTTGGCGTCATGCAGCTCCCTGAGAAGCTCATGCAGCAGGATAGGGCTGATCTGTAAAGCTTTTCTCACCTGAAACAGTACCTCCTCAAATGGAACCATGACTGGACAGCAGCCGTGAGACAAGCTCATTTCAATGCTTCATTTCCTCCTCGTCATACCAAAGTCAATTATCTGCGTTTTTGTTCCTGGATAAAAAAAATCCCCTCAGCAGATTCCATTTGTCTGTTTAATACTACACTGTGTTTAAGGACAACCAGTTTTACCCAGGTCAGGTGAGGACAGTTTCGCATGTACTTTTTCCAGAAGAAAACTAATGTTGCTAATGTGCTGTGCATGGACAAATCAAGAGACCACATCTCCATCTCACTTCTCCTTTGTTACTAGGTATTAATATGGAAGAGATTATATATATACACACGCCATTAACAGATCCCAACCCCTACCACTAGTATAAAACCATAAATGAAATGCTTCCAAATACTGATCACAATGTATTCTACCCTTCTAAAATGAAATATATATTTTGACATATCTGAGAAAAAAAAACATTGCTTTTGCAGGCAGTATATGGAGGACGGAAGACACCAAGACACAGCCAAATACAATATTCGCATAACAACTGTCTACTGAGGTCAGTTTATGAAGGCAGGTTTATCGCTAACTATGATAACCCACAATCCTGTGTGTGCAGTTCTGAAGTTGGTGTAAAGAGCATAAATGGCATGTGATGAAGCAGCTGAAAAGAGTACTCCATTCATAAATATCAATTATTTCATTCAAAATGGCAGCTGTGAGGTAAAGTGTAGCCTATGCTTTGAGGTAAGCTGTGCCAGTGACTCGTCTGATAGTGAAAGTAAATTTTGCAGCCAAATGAAAACTGAAACACTACCACATTGTCCTTAAGGCAGCAGCCTTTGCTTTTGGATGCAGCTCAAAAAACATATTTGATCCTGTATAAAGACCCTTGAATACCTCACAATGACTCAAACCAAACATTGGTTTGGCAGAACACGCCTTCATAAACTGAAAATGGAAATCCCCTGAAATTTGGATTAAGTATTTACAATAGCAGTATGAATATTATATGAAGAATAATATAAATACTCTGAAGTATACCAGAAAGAATGACACATTTTTTGGTCAAATTTACTAGCAAAATGAAACATTATAGGCATTACATCTCATTGACTGGAAAGGCCACTATATGGTACACATTACCTTTTCTCATAATAAAATACAACAATTTCTCCTGGCCTGCTGAAACATGCCCATTGTCATTATAGTAATATTTAGATTTTTGTTTCACTTTCATCATTTACAATGTACAAATTTGGATTCTTGGATTGTGACTTGTGATCTATACTTCTAATGTAGAACGTGAATTCATTTTTTGATATATTGCAACAAACTATTTTTCAAATCTCAAAACATATTTTAACAGTTTGTGATTTGAAGGGAACCCAAGAATTCAGACTATATTCAGACTCCATTTTCCCTGTAAACGAGATTACAAATGTGACTAAGTGTGTTGAGCAGAAAGCACAATTCATCATGACCTTTCTTTTGTGACTGATTGGCTGGAAATAGATCTGATGTACATTTCTGCATCAATAAGGATCATCTGGTGTAGAATGGGAAGAACAGTAATCTCTGATTCCTGTGAAAAGAAAAGAATATTTTGTTATTGTCAGCACAACTGAAAGCCACTCTCCATTTAATGTTACAACATTGAGTCAAAATAACAAGATATCTGGATTCTAACGAATACTCAGTTCTGTAATCCACTTCTAATTAAAAAAAAAAAAAGGTTGGGGGAGGAGAATTTTCTCATTCTCACAAGATACACATTATTTCCTTGAGATTAGATTTTTGTGAACATGTGAACATAGCATTTTGTCTATATTTCAACAATTGTTCTCTTATCCACAAGTTTCCTACGCCCCACGAGTCTTTGCATCAAAAGTGGGAGTGTCTTCCGGTTCAAAGTAAACAAGCGGGACGTGACATTCATTCACTCAACAGTTAACAGTCATTCGAGATTTAGCGATCCGAACTTGCTAACGATGTGGGAACACAACTTCAACGAACTTAAAAAGGGTGAAATAACAGTACCTTTACCCTAAGCTGTACATGGTTAGGAGGATGACATGAAGCAGTATCACGTACGAACGTGCAAACACATTCATGTGCGAACAGCACATGTTGTCCCTGAGCACCGTAACGACACCTCTCATAAAGGTTTGCAACTTTACAAAGTAAACAATGATCTGAAAAATACTTAGCCTCTTTGCTAATTAGCACACACAATATCGATGGTATACTACTTCCGCCACCTCACCGGAAGTTGTACCCACGTCCTTTTTTACAGTAGCGCCCCCTGGAAACAGGTGGATATTATGAGATATACACTTAGAGGCTTATTTGAAGGATGTGTTAAATATGTCTGTGAAGAAATCTGAGAGTACTTCAGCACACATCCAGCAGGATTCTCTGGAGCTCACATCACCATAGTTACTAATAGCGCCTGGTCACCCAGCAAAAGGGCAGATTTTACAAAACCTGGATACACTGAACATTATTTAAAATTAACCTTGCATGAAAAGTGATATTTAATACATCAATTTTACATTATTACAAAAATAAACTGCTCTTTTTTGCTGACAAATTTTTATGCTGCTGCATTCTTCAGGTTCAAAATCAAAACAAATATTCAACAAATATTCTTCTAGAAAAAAAACAGGTCAGGTGAGGGTTTTAAAACTCTTATGAAATATTATGAAATTCCAAGGCTGACAGTCAACATTTTGACAATCAATTTTCTGAAAAGCACAAATACAGAAATTGTTGGATTTAATTTCACTTAAAAAGCTACATAATACATTTTAAAATTCATTTTCATTCATTTTAAATTTAAAAATTTTAACTCTAAGTTCTGAACTACAGTTCTTACAGTTGTGCATAAAAATTTTTAGGGGATCAGATGTTTTTGAGATACTCCAATCACTGCTTTGGCCACAGTCACTCAGATCACTTTTTTTTTTTCTCCATTCTAATTTTTGACTTAAAGGGGTCATGAACTGCTTCTGTTTTTTATTTTGTAATGTTCTGTGAGGTCCACTTATAATGTTATCAAGATTCATAATCAGAAAACATCAAAAAACATAATTTAGAAGTAATAGGCTATTTTCTGTCCTGTTTTTGACCCCCCTCATCAGAACGCTCTGTGTGAATAGGTGGGGCAGATTGTTGAACAAATGTCCACTGCTATGACTGGCTAACAGTTTTGTATGACTGAAAACCTACATCCTTCACAGATGGATGCTGCTGTTTTAGGTTAAAAACGCATAAATACTCAGTACATATCAAACGATCTGTAATAAGAGACAAAGAAAAAGGGATCATGTAATAAAAAAAAGTTACTCACACTTGTGTGGTGCGACATTACTGTCAGATTCGATATAGTCAGCACAGCATCATCTTTTAGTTTCAATCTTTCTGAAAATCCTGTGTTGAATTGTGCCTTGTTTGTAAATGAACCCGTGGTAAAATGAAGTAAACAAAGGAGCGAGTTCTTACTGTTGCGGTCTGAAACTTTATTAAAAATAAAGTTCATCAAAAAAAAAAAAAAAAAAAATATCGTTAGCTTTCTGCGTAGACCTGCGTTTGCCGCTCTTGTTAGTTACACTATCTGCGTTAATTGGTGGGTGGGGCTAAACAGGCAGTGATGTAGAAGCAGGTGTTGATCTTCTTCTGTGGAGGCAGTGCTTATCCACACTATTACATCAGAGTAGAATATTCCACAAGCTGTCGTTTTGGCAGACTGGTTTCAATATAATATATGTGTGTGTGTGTGTGTCAAAATATCAAGAAAATTTTTATTTCTCAGTTTATGACCCCTTTAAGCAGCTATATGTATTGCATTTCTACACATGATCTGAAAATGTCTTTAAACAAACAAGTACACCTAGTGGCAGATCAGTGTATATGGATAAAGAGAAATATACCAAGTGCAACGTCTTTAAGGAACAAAAAAGGGGAAGACAGGATCTGTATACAGAAGTTCTCAAAAAGCTATTTTAGGTATTCTTGGCACTCAAATCAAGATTAAATATCTTATGCCCAATGAGTTTCTTGATTCACTGAAAGCCAAAAAAAAACTGGTTCTTCATAAAAGGAATGGGGAAATCAATGAACTCTATCAAACTGTTAACATATTTACTGTCTTTACATTTGTTTTCCTGCAGTTGTTGTCCTTCAGTGTCAGGTGCAACCTAAACTTTATCTAGTACACACTGCCTTTTCGCCTCTGGCAAAGCTTGCCATTCTTGGTTTGTCAATACCAGTTTTCGGGACTGTTAGGTAACACACTAAAGCAGCATTACCAGAATGGTTAGTAATGGCAGTTTATCAGCTTACGTGCAAGGCAGGTTTGTAAAGAGATGCTTGCTGCGGTTTGGATGACTTACTCTGGACAACATTCTGATAGGCCACTGCAGCAGGAGAGTCTGGAACTTCAGTCAGGAAAGACCTTCCCTCGTCACAGCTTTTCCCTTGAAAAGCAAAATGCAGAAGTGCATTTAGAGAACTAGAAACTGCTGGCTGCTGACTTTCCTTCAGACGCTTTATAAGAACCAGTGTAGGGAGTTTTTTGATTCTTGATTCACTGACTACATGCTGTAAATTTAAAAACAAGGAAACACTCTCACAAAATAAAGAAATGGATTGCACCGCAGTGCTATGATGTGAATTGTTAAACTTCCTCATGTCCTGACCACTTAATGCGGAACAAATGTAGAATGATATTTCGCTGTTGTATTTAATCTGGTTTAAAACATTCCCTTCCTTGTGAATGGTAAAAGATTAAAGCTCTTTGTACCTATCCGTGGATCCAGGGGGACTCTGCCCAAAAGAGGGAGATTTAGTTCTTCACACATTCTCTGTGCTCCTCCTGTGGTCGGAGGAAATATCTGTGAAGTATTCTGTCAACAGAAAGAGAAGGGGTATCAAAAAACAATATATAATGCGGCAGGTCATTTCACAATGCAATATTTTATTTAGTCACCCTGGTGTCGTTTCAAACACTAATGACTTTTGTTTTCTAGAGAACACATTATTTAACTGCTCTTTTCCATGCAAGTATAATGGAACTTACAAGTTTCAAAAATAATGCAAAGTGATCATCAAAGTAGCCCACATAACCCAAGTCTACTTATGTTGTACAACAGCTTCATGTGACAAAGAGAACAGAATTTAAGATGTTATTCCCTGATGATCTTTCTTTCCATTGGCTGTCAGAACTCAAGGACCTGATTAGTCAGACTTGTGAATTAATTATTCTGAGTGTTTTTATGAACTGGATAAACAGATTTTAAGGATACTACTAAAAGAATAGTTCATGATATCTGTAAATAACAACTTTTAATCGCATATAAAGGTCTGGGGTCTGTAAGATTTTTCTAAATGTTTTCAAAAGTAGTCTCTTATGCTCGCCAAGGATGCATTTATTTGATCAAAAATGTAAAAATGTAATTACTCCTGTGATGTAAAGCTGAATTTTCTGCAGTCATTAATCCAGTGTCACACAATCCTTCAGAAATCATTTTAATATGCTGATTTGGTGCTTAGGAACATTCCTTATCATTATCAATGTTGAAAACAGTTGTGCTGCTTAATATTTTTGTGGAAGCTGTATACATTTTTTTTCAGTTTTCTCTAAAGAACTGAAAGCTCAAAAGAACATCATTTATTTGAAATAGTAATCTTATGTAACAGTATAAATGTCTTTGAATCAATGTAATGCATCCTTTATGAATTAAAGCATTGATTGTTTTCAACAAAATACCTTACTGATTGCCAACTTTTAAACAGCAGTGTAAAATTCAGTCACAAATCATCATATGATCAACTGACTCCAATTTCTCTCCTGATACTTAATGGTGCTTTTGCATCCTCTTTGAACCAGAACCAGAAGCCATGGATGACAGCAGAGGTTCGTGGGCTGCTAAAGACCAGAGATGAAGCATTCAGATCAGGAGATAAAGCAGCCCTCAAAACAGCAAGAGCCAATCTGTCTCATGGCATCAAGAAGGCAAAACATCAGTATGCTAAAAAAATCAACAACAACTTCAGCGACAGTAAAGACACTCGGACCCTGTGGCAAGCCATTCAGACCATCACTGACTACAAGCCCCCGCCACAGGCCAGTGACGATGACACATCCTTACCAGATGCACT
>JAFVLL020037236.1:22500-34941 GCA_021397915.2 Tor tambroides | reverse complement strand
GTGATGGAGATTTTCCGCTAATCAAAGAACCGGCTTTACTGACGAAATGCGCAAAATATCGTTCGATATATATCGCCCAGCCCTAGTTGAAACATTGTAGCTGCTGCACTCATTGTCATGCCATGATTTATGACATAGTCGACAACTGTAGCTGTGATTTCATTCGACACCATTTGCTGTTGCTGCTGGTGTCTAGGTCTGTGGTATTGTCCTCTACCATGTTCACCCACACCTCTCAAACGAGGCTCGCAGCCATCTCTCTGGTGATGCCTAAGCCCTCCTCTACGATGAGGCCCACAGCCACCTCTCAAAAGGGGTGCTTTTCCCCTTCTATTCCTTTGGCCACCATGTAATCCTTGCCTTTCACCTTCCACTTCTAGCTACATGTCCTCACTATGTTGAGTAGGCTGCTAGGAGACCACTCATCTTACTTATATATGCGTACAAATATGTGAAATCAATCAGCAGTAATGAGTGGCCATTAACTCATTAAAATCACAAAAGTAATTATGTGAAAGTGACATCTCGCATACAGTAATGTTGAATATGAAAATGTGTTCTGTAAAGTGGTGCATGGGACCATAGAAACCATATCTGATAAAGAATGAAAAATGACATCCATAGAAAATGTAGTCCATCTGGGTCATATTCTGTGGTAATTGGTGTCAAATGATCTATCCTGAAACTTTCATGATCTAAACATGGAATATTGTTCATCAGTTTCCATAAAAGCTATGCATCAAGAGTGATGCAACAGTTACTTATCATTTTAAGCAGTTGTATCAGTTGATAGTTAGATCTTTGAAATGAAATGAGTAGACATTCAACTCAGATGTAATGTGTGAGTTGCATTTTGAAATAGTAATACTTTGATGTTAAGTTGTGTCATTTTGAACCGGTGATTTTAGTTCAATGACAAATGATCTTTGGCTCAAATGTATTGTATCCACGCATTTGAAAAAATTGTTAAGTGTTTTGAAAAATGTGCATTTTGATCATTGGTTGTGAATTATGTGTCTAGAGTTTTGAAAAATGACACAAAGATTGTTATTAGTGCAAAAATGATTGCAAAAAAACTGTAATAAAGGCCTATCTGGCTTCAAAACCTCTTCAGAGCAATTTATTTTGATCAAGAAAAATTCTACAACACATAAAACCTGGAGATATCATAACCACAATTTTTATTCCACTTCGAGTAACTTGACACTGCATCAAGTGACACGCTATGTGGAATGCCTCAGCGTTATTGTGTCTGAAGCACGTATGCAACTATTTCAATCCTGATTGGCGCTGCGCCACCCTATGACCCATAACTTGTGGCAGTGTAATGCAGAAGCTAAAGAAGACAGCTATAGAAGAACAAAGCAGTGTTAGCTTCTGGTGTATGCAGCAAACACTCTGTGTAATATTGTTTGTCTTTTTTGGTGTTGTTTTTTTTTACCGTAGGGCCTAAAATTGTGCATTATTAGACAAAATATGGCAAGTTTATGGCAATAAGCAGTTTAGATTGTGTGCGCCTCCCTGCCCTTGCTAATATTATGGGTAGGAACTGTGTGTGGTCTGCTTGTGAGCTGCTTGTGAGCAGAAGATTTAGTTATCTCTCGAGGGGGCTGACTGCACATACTGTGATCAGCTGCCACTGAAAATGCTTCTCTCCTGCTTGGCCCTCTTCGAAGAGAGTGGCCAGTTCCACACACCTCGTAGTTTGGATTTTGCATTTGCCGAGGAGGCGGAGCAGCTCAGATTGTGGTTGCAAATGGAGTTAGCAGAGGAGCTTGAGATGGGTCCAGCCCTTTCTCAGCTCTCATCTGCTTGGCTCCAGTGCTTTCACTCGGAATCCGGAAGCCCACATTGCAGCTTTTTCCACCTCAAGTGGAGTTCCGATGTTGGCTTTATCCATCTCCGAGGAGTTTGATGTTGTCAGCATTGACTCAGGGGATTTTGGGGATTCACCGTTACTCTTTCCCATTTATGAGAAGCTGGTGGAGGTTGTGACTCATGCCGTGGCCAAGTTAAATATTGACTGGCCGGCTGAGAAGCAGGAGGCGTGTCATGACAGCAAACTAGACAAGTGCCTTTGCCCTAGTAAAGCACAATTTACATGGCAGGGCCTACCGTTTTTTCTGAACCTCCACACTGAGGTGTTGAGGTCCTGAAATAGAGCATTGTCAACCTGTATCTTCAGCCCCACTGTCTCTAATCACTCTTTTGTCATTGGGATGAGGGAGCACAAGTGGGATGATACCCAGGGTTGAAAAGATGCTGGTCACCTATCAGCTGCATCGTCCCTCAAGGCCCCAACACTGGGGCTTACAAAGCTTACATGGCAGACAATCAGGCTGGTATGTGCCTGCATACTGTAAGGCTGCTTTGATCTCTTCATGAAGCCAAAACTCAGGAACTCTCACAAAACATATGCCATGCAACAAAACAATAAATTGTCTAATCTGAAGAAAAGATCTCAAAGAAAATCATTTGCTCAACTGTCTCTTCATGCATCTTCACGCCCCCCTCCTTCCCTCCTGGGCATATGGCCTGGGTCACGTAAAGTTGACTTAGGAGTGCCAAGAACACAAGTTACTATACTTACATACTGCATTTACTATATCTTACTATATCTATATCTTTACTATATGTTAGCTATCAATTTCACAGTCTGGGTGTGATTGGAAATAAGATTTCAGTCCCATATCTACGGTGCCCGGGAGGGGTCGTATTCGGTTCACTTAGTTTTGTCGTGGCCACGACATATTAAGTCGTGGGAACGTGATAATATATTGTGGCCAGGAGATATTAATTTGTGGGAACGTCATGTTAACTCGTGGGAACGTGATATTATGTCGTGGCCACGAGATCGTTTTGTCGAGGTAACAACATCCTTATGTCGTGGCCTCGAGATGTTATGTTGAGGGAACGACATCCATTTCTCGTGGCCACGACTTCTTATGTTGAGGGAACGACATATTTTTCTCGTGGCCAGGAGTTTAATGCTTAAACAAACCTACATGACCATAGCAACCTGGGATTATCAGGGATTCATTAATTTCTTAATTCAAAATAAAATATTATTATATTAATTATTATAGAAATTACTACATAATTAAATTATTATATTGACCATAGGCTACCGGACTGTAGGCAATTGCACGTGAATGTAACCAGCATTCGAATTATCACAAATAGGCTAAATGTTACATAAAGTACATAAAATAAAATAGACCTACAAGAAAACATTTTTATCCATCAGTCTTACTAGCTGTGTCCATTAACTGATTGTCTTTTTACGTAATATTTATATATTATTATTATTAGCCAATTCTTATATTTTTATATTAATTTTTTCCCTTCATTTCGATCTCTTTACATAACGTTCTGAACAGTTTTGTAAATAAGCCTACTGTAAATGCTCGACATAAAGCTTTGATTATGCTGACTGGAATTTCTAGCCAATATTTCTGTTTTTTCTGCGAATTAATAATTATTAATATTATAGCCTACTGCCTAGTGTTTCGTTGAGGAATTAATAAATCATTCACGTAGTTTCATTTGTAAATGAAAACACAACACGCTCATTTATCATCACGCGCTGGCATAAATAGCCTACAATCATAAAGTACTGGCGTAATTGTCAGGCGTTTGCAGTATTTGCAAAATATATGGTAGCAAATAGCATAATTATACAGAACATTAATTAGGTAAAGAGATACACTAATTGAAAGGGGAAATAATAAAATATTATATATTAAATAAATATAAAAATATAGCCCTAACAAGTTAATATAACCTAATAATAATAATAATAATAATAATATACAAACATTAAATGAAATGTTTAATGTTAATAAAAATGTTTTATTCATCTCTGATAATCCCGGTTTGCTATGGTCATGTAGGTTTGTTTACACATTAAACTCGTGGCCATGAGAAAAATATGTCGTTCCCTCAACATAAGAAGTCGTGGCCACGAGAAATGGATGCCGTTCCCTCAACATAACATCTCGAGGCCACGACATAAGGATGTTGTTACCTTGACAAAACGATCTCGTGGCCACGACATAATATCACGTTCCCACGAGTTAATATGACGTTCCCACGAATTAATATCTCGTGGCAATGACATATTATCACGTTCCCACGACTTATGTCGTTGTCACGACAAAACTAAGTGAACCGAGTACGACCCCTCACGGGCACTGTACATATCAATAGAACAAACAAAAAAATAAAGATCTCAAATCTGAGGAAAATTCTGTTCCTCTGGTGTGGGTTGTGCCCCTAATAAGGTCTTTTGCCAGATGTTGTTTTTTTCTACCCCAGGTTAGATATGGCTTTCAGGTCACCTCATGTTCCAGCAAAAAATCTGTGAAGTTTTAATTATCCTAAATGTATGATTGTTTTGTTCTGATTTGGATATTTAAAGAGAAAGGAACTATCTGTGAACAGAACCTCCCGCACAATTGCTGTGTGTCTCTCTATTTGCTGAAATTTTAGTTTTCTTTTTTTTCTTATTCTATGTTTTGTGTTTCATGCTTATTAGTTGTGTAACCAAATTTTAATGCATTTTCTCTAATTGATGTATTTTCATTATTGATTGATTTTAATTTTTTGTTTTGTTTTGTTTAATGTTTGATTATGCCTGCCAAAATAAATGTTCATTTTTTTAAAAATTTATTCTGGGTTCTCTTGAAGTCATTATTTCTAGTAGATTAAAGTGCAGTCTGGTGTTTCCGCACATCTGTGTCCAGCATAGATCATACTGAAGTACCAATGAATGGAGCATGGGGCACATAATTAGGGAACTTCTGATTTCTGACTATCACTGCAAGTTGCAGTTTCGTGGTTATAAATAAAATACACTTTTTGTTATGTGCAAGCAGGGAGTGGCCTACTCAAAGATATTCTAATCACCCTGCATCCTCTAACTAAGATCAGAACTGGCAAGTTTGTGTCTGTCAGTTCACTAATGGCAGAATGAATTTCTATGTGACACTGGGTCCTTAATGAAAGTATGAGATTTCCAGAATAATTAAGTATCGAAATTAATACATAATCAATATTTGTGATCAGCTTTTATTAGAAATCCATCCTAAAATTAAAGAATCACTTACAATTAGAGTTAGCTTAAATTATTCATGGAGTTGTAACCTGAGATGTTCTTTCTCAATGGAAAAAGAAAAGGAAAAAAAAAAAAATCCTACAAATTAAACAGGTTTAAGCTATTAAGATGTTTTAGAGGGGTATGGACACTTTTAGGAATATTAATAAGAAAAAAATCTCTCCAGGTGTTTACGTTCCTCATTTAATTTTGTAGGACACACAATGTAATTGAGACTCTATATAATGTTCCAGTCGAGATGATTTATATCAAATGCAGAGATGAAACATATCTATCATCACTAATCAGTTATTCTAGGCAGATTTGGTGTATCTAAGTAGCACACAGTATCAGAGATTAGATGCTTGATACAAGGCAAGCCATGGCACCAGCCAGTGCAGATAATAAGCAAGCTGGGGAAGGGAAGTGAGGCAGAGGTTGTGTGAGAGATGAAGAAGAGGGGAAATAGATGATGATATGGAGAGAGACATAGGTTAAAGCTCCTTTAAGCCAGGCCTCAGGCATGCCAGATGCAAGAGGTTCTACCAATATAAACCCAGCAGTTATTATATTTACAGCAAGAAAATATTTACATAAACCAACAAGGTAGTTATATTAAAATTCCTTTGTAAGCAGTCTAACTGTTTACCAGTGACTGATACTGGAATGGCATAGTTGTTCTTTAAAGTGCTGCCCTCAAGGAAATAGTAGAAAACCTTGGGCAACTCAAGTATTTACTCAGTTAAACATCCAACCCACTTGTGAGAAGTAGAGATGAGGGGATGGATTCTCAACAAATAGCAAAATAGATGTAGTCATAATATGTTCTTGCACATTTCTGATCTTTAAAACGTTAAACAAAAGAAATAAATACACTAATGGAAGAAGTACATCTTTAAATTACAATTTTGAGATGCATATATTTCACTAAACTAACATATCTGGTCCAGCTAATATAAAGTGGGACCACTTTTTTTATCTTAAAAAAATCTCTAATGTTGTGAAGCCTTGTGAAGGGCTACTGCTCGGATAATAAATCTTTCCTAAAGCTGTTATTTTGGGGAATTTTTTGATGTTTTCAGATAGCATTTTCAGGTTTTAAATACTACACAAAAAGAACTTTAGATACAAACACCATAAAGAACCATACTTGTATTTTTACTCCAACTTATTCCACTTTATTTTAACGTAACATAGTTACACATTACATGTACTTACTATAGTAATAACAGCAAACTGCATAATAACAAGCAACTAAGCACACAGTAATGCTGTAATAATGTAATAGGGTAGTAAGTACATAGTAATGTTGTAAGTGCAAATGGAATGTATAGCATAAATTTAAATGATTCAGTAATTTAGTTAAAGTAATTTTTAAGTTAATATTCCCTTTTGAAATACAGACCATCCATACTAAACCTCATTATTGTCCAGCAGGTGAGAATCTAATTACTTAGTCTCCTCTTGTTTGTGGGGACATCTGGTTAAGTCAGGGTATTGATAATGGTGGTGATGTTTGGTTGCATGTCTTATTAATCACTCCTGGCTGAAGAGTGACCTTTTCCTGCAGTCTGTACATGCTCCTAGATATGTCCTGTGGCCTACCGGGACACCAATGGACGTCCTTTACCTCCTGTTCCCCTCATGTCAGCTTCAGACTGCCCAGGCTGTATTCAAACACTTGCAACAGTGATCACTGATCAGAAACGTTATGTCTGGTGATATTTGTCTGTCTAAATGTCTTTTGTTTAAAGTTCTAAGCCCATAAACGGCTTAGGGGGGGGGGAGAGGGGACAATTAAAACTAATTTTGGAAATTTTTGTTTTTCAAGACTGATTGTTTTTGATAATTTTCACAGAAATTGCATGGCCCACAGAATATTTTGTTATATTTCGTTTGTAAAAAGCTGAGAAAATCACAAGTTCAAAATCAAATTTTTTTGTCAAAAGCTATGACTGGATCTGATTCAGAATGATGATCAAAACATAGATGGATTAGATTGCTTTCATCAACACCACCAAAGCTTGCACAGTCTTATACTAGTTCCTGGGATATTTCATTTGGTAAGCTTAGGCAGTTTAATGTTTTTTTTTTAATGATTTTACATATGTTTTACATATGCATCTGCTTACATATGTTAACACTTGTTAACAATCGTTTCTGCTTCTTCTTTGTCTGTGTTTTGACCTGGAGATTCTGTATTCTTTCAGAAGATGTGTAATAGCGCCCCCTACTGCGTAATAGTAAAAACACAGAAAGCTCATAATTGATGGAAAATTCTGTCAACTTGTTCAAATAGTTCAAATATTTTTCCATCTGCCAAAATTTTGACTGGCCCCACCAGAGAAAAGTTGTAAATTTTATTTTTATTGTTAGCAATGCATTTTTTTATTTAATTCCATGTCTGATGCAAATTGATAAGCATTTATTTATAAAGATGTTTATATACATTACATTTATTTTTAAGATGTTAGCATAATATCCAAAACATTTCTGATTGGTTCATTTTAACTTATTTTGCATTATCAACAAACATAAGATTTTGTGCCAGCACAGCGTTGCTCTGACAGGGCAAATGACAATTCCTTGGATCTTGTGAACAAGCTTCAAAACTAAACTTTTTGATTGCAGAAAGCACCTGCATCTAGGAAACTTTGTAATGGTCAAGTCCATTCTGCGCCACCACCAGGCTCTTGGCTGGCATTTGGAGAACAGATTGCATGGGGATTTTTGACAGGACGCCAACATGGCAATACAGCTCTAGCAATTAACCTTGATGTCACTGTAATTACTAAGTCACTTTAGTCAAATGAATTAATTTCCCAAAAGGATGCTGAAACCAATTTATCTCCTCTTCTTCTAAAGCAAGCCAATATGGAGACTGGTAATTAGAGAGAGGAGGAAAAAGAGGGAGCAGTTTCCATATTCCTGTCTTTCACAGGATGTTTCCAGTAATCTGACCCCAGTGTGTATAGGGAAGAGTATGTAGACTACGTAATCTGTGGTGTAGAATAGTTGAATATGCTTATACATCTGAGTATCATTTATTAGACTCAACTTATAAATGTATGCTAAGTGAGCTTCTAAATAGCATATTATCAAAAAGATGTCCCTCAGGAGATTGTTACTCTCCTGCCAGGCTGACTGATTTAAACATGAATTTTGTTCTTAAGTGACTTACCTGATTTACAAAAACAAAGCAAAACAAACAAAAGGACATGACATGTGGCCAAGTTTGGTGTCCCATACTCGGAATTTGTGATCTGCATTTCACCCATCCAAGTGCACACACAGCAGCGAGTAGTGAAACACACACACCCAGTGCTGTGCACAGCCATTTTTGCTGTGGCATCCGGGGGGCAGTTGGTGGTTCGGTGCCTTGCTCAAGGGTCTCACCTCAGTCATGGTATTGAGGGTGGAAGAGAACACTGGTCATCCACTCTCCCCACCTACAATCCCTGTCAGTACAGAGACTCGAACCAGCGACCTTTGGGTTACAAGTCCGACTCTCTAACCATTAGGCCACGACTGCCCCCCCATCCCCCAAAAAGACATCAAAGAGGCTGAAGACCACAACAAGCTTAAACACAAACAAAATGTTGTTTTAACCTGCAGTCTTATAGCCCTATACACACACACACACACACACACAACACCCACAACACACACCACACACCCCAACAACAACAACAACAACAACATGGTAGCCTAATATATTTAGCAGGGTTAAAAGTGGTTGCTTCCTGTCTTTTAAAACATAAAATGTAATTAATTTTGGACAGATCTTGATTTCATGTTTGCCTAAAATTTCCTCAAAGGGTGTGATCAAATTCAAATTTAAAAGCATAGTATTTCTTATACTTTACTTGTTTACTGATTTTATGGAACACCCAATCTGCAATAGATTTTAATAAATTTTAGATGCCAATTTAAATATGAAGTACACCTTTTCCTGTCAATATAGTTCCAGACCACTGGAACAGTCTCAGACAGCAACTGGCAGATTACAATAGCAGCAGAAGGAGCAGCAAGACCAGGCAGATATAGAGGACCAAGCAAGGCATCATAGAGCTGATATACCTGGCAGGGAGAACCAGTGGCAGGACTCACAGGAACAGGTCAGGACACAAACTCTAACACAAAGAGACAAGACAGGACAAGGCTCCACAGGAACAAAATTACTCCAAAGCAAGCAGGGGAATAAATAAAACAAAAGAACTGAGAGCGTAAAGTAACAAATTAAGAAATAATTACCAATTTAACCAACACAATTAACTTAAAGAATATCAAACAGAAGTGGAAAACAAAAAAATCAGGACTAGAAGAACCATATTATATATAAACTAGCAAAAATAAGAGGGCAAGGGGAACTATAAATAGGGAGGAAAGCACATGAGGAACAGGTGAGAGCAATTACACTAACAAGGACTCAATGAGGGCTAACAAGAGGGTGTGGTAAAGAGAAAACAAGGAGGAGGGGCTAGAGAAGCACATGGCTGACAAAAACAACAAAGCTGACACATAAGACAAGCAGAGACATGTGAAACAAAGACAAAACAAACAGGGTGTCAGGGCAGAATCCTGATAAAATGCAGTCCAGCACCCTGGTCAGAACTTGCTTTTCCCCCAGTCTTAAACTAGTTTAAAGTTATTTTCCATGCTAAGTAAAGCATCAGTATGGTTGTGCCCTGTTTCGTGTTGCTGTAATATACTTGACAGTCATCGCCAGTTACCATATCCTTTCATGAAGTTCCACCGAATGCATGTGCTTTGTTTGCTTTATGGGAAAACATCAACTAGTCCTGTACTATTCATTTGCAATTGTTAATCATCTATAGTACACTTTTGAAAAACATTACTGTCCTGTAATCTTGGGAATGAACAATCAAGGCATTTTGGAGGATGAGTCTTGATCTGCATCATACAGAATGAAAAAGTGACTTTAATTGGGCAAGGCCAGTTTGAAGAATCTGCGTCATGATCGAACAGCACATCAACATTTATGTTCTCTGCTTCTTTACTTTGCTATTCCTCGCTATTATTGACAATGGTGTGGGCGTTTTTAGTCTGCTAACGGGTTGTCTTGCTCCACTTCTACTGACAGTTGGTATACCTTGCATATTGGCACTTTCGATGTGAAATGTTGTGGCCTCCCTCTAGCTCACCTGTAGGGGAGCATGGCACAACCTAACACAAATCTAGTTGTAACACACATGGTTTAAATTTTTCCACACTTGCTAAAATCAAAAATTCAAAAATCTTTGGAAGATATCACTGAACATTTAATCAACCACAGCAAAAGTAAATTGCTTAAGTAAAGTTAACTTTAGGTTAAGTTTCTTAAAAAATGTTAATATCAGTTTTTAGTGTTTAACACCACCTCTGGTGTTTTTTCAAACCTGCAGTAGAACTCATTCAGATCGTTTGCCAGTTGTTGATTCTCCAGAGTGCTGGGGGATGGTGTCTTGGTGATATCTTTCATACCTTTCCGCTCTGAAGCAGAATCATTGGAAGAGAATTTGTTCCTTAGCTTGCCAGAATAATTCCTCTTTGCCACTCTGATCTCCTTTTCCAGTGTGTATTTGGCCTGTTTATACAAGACTTTATCCCCCTTTCTGTAAGCATCTTCTTTGGCCTGACGGAGCTGTCTGAGTTTTGCAGTGAACCATGGTTTGTCATTGTTATAAGTTAGATGAGTCCTGGTAGGAATGCACATATCCTCACAGAAACTGATATAAGATGTTACAGTCTCTGTGAGCTCGTCCAGATCGTTTGCAGCAGCTTCGAAAACAGTCCAATCAGTAAGGTCGAAACAGGCTTGTAAAACCCGCTCTGTTTCATTAGTCCATCTTTTAACAGTTCTTAATACAGGTTTAGCAGATTTGAGTTTCTGCCTGTAGGTCGGTATAAGATGAACCAAACAGTGATCAGAGAGTCCTAAAGCTGCTCGTGGGACAGAGTGATATGCGTCCTTTATCACTGTGTAACAGTGATCCAATATATTACTGTCTCTGGTGGGACATGTGATGTGCTGTCTGTATTTTGGCAGTTTGCGGGAGAGATTTGCTTTATTAAAGTCCCCGAGAATGATTAAAACAGAGTCCGGGTGTTGTTGCTCACTCTCTGTGATCATATCAGCGAGTTTCTGTAAAGCTGAGCTCACGTGCGCTTGCGGTGGAATGTAGACACGAGAATGAACGAACAAATCTCCCGCGGCGAATAGAATGGCTTGCAGTTAATGAAGAGCGTTTCTAGATCAGAACAGCACATCTTCTTTAACACAGTTA
Source organism: Tor tambroides (assembly GCA_021397915.2). Classification (NCBI taxonomy): domain Eukaryota; kingdom Metazoa; phylum Chordata; class Actinopteri; order Cypriniformes; family Cyprinidae; genus Tor; species Tor tambroides. The sequence continues at coordinate 23,559 of JAFVLL020037236.1, read as the reverse complement.
CATCTGTACACCACCTCTCATTGATGTAAAAGCACGTCCCGCCGCCGCACGATTTCCCCGTTGATTCTGCCTCGCGATCTGCTCTGATCAGCTGGAAGTTAGGCAGATATAGCACGCTGTCCGGTATGGCGTCGTTCAGCCAGGTTTCCGTGAAACACAGAGCAGCAGAGTTTGAAAAATCCCTGTTTGTCCGGGAGAGCAGAAGGAGTTTGTCCGTTTTGTTGGGTAGAGAGCGGAGATTCGCCAGATGGATGCTAGGCAACGCCGTTCGAAATCCGCGCTGACAAAGCTTCACAAGCACGCCGGCTCGCTTCCCCATCTGCGCGTCCTGAAGCGTTTGACCAGAGCTACGGCTCCGCCAACAACAATGTCCAGCAAAACGTTAAAATAATCAAAAACCGGTAAAAGATTTTGTCATGTGTTCTGCCAAATGTTCAGCAGGTCATCCCTGGTAAAACCGATCATGTTTGAGAAACAAAAAACAGGAAAAACAAACAAAAACAGTACAAACACTGAAGAGCAAAGCACAGTAGCTGCCATCTGCGGCGCCATCTTAGATTAATTGCCTGTGTTACGATGTGCCCTACTATTAGAACTTATTCTATGACGTTATCAATGTAATTCACATTTATAAATAGGATAGTTCTGGTCCTTGATTCTGATAATTGAGCTGCGTTCAAAGCCATTGTAACTAATGGCTGGAGGGGAGTGGTTAAGGATACTCTGCCTAAGCCGTCAAACTGATGTCATTAGAGAAGAAATGTCATTCCAGAGCAGAAGCAAATTTTCAGATTTTGATTAAAGATTAAGACAAACATTTTTTTTTTCAGTGGATTAACTTAGATTAGTTGTTCACCTCAAGACTAGCAATGTGTGCTAACAAAGTAAATAGTGTAAACTTTAAACTATAAGAGTACCCTGCTGAGAGCGGAGGTATGTGTGTGAGGAAATACCACATATTGTCTTAAAAAATAAATAACACCGTTGATTTTTTTTTTCTTTTTTTTTGTGATCTCTATCAGATAAGGCATGTTACACCTAGAAACATTCTATCGCTGT
>JAFVLL020037236.1:0-17500 GCA_021397915.2 Tor tambroides | reverse complement strand
ATTCAGCGACGTCTTCTGTCCTAAGCGCGCCACTCGCTTACCACCTCACCGGCCATGGGACTGTGCCATTGACCTAGTTCCGGGTGAACCAGTACCACGGGGTAAGATTTATCCCCTCTCTCTCCCGGAGCAGAAGGCCATGGAGGAGTACATTACTGAGGCTCTAGACCAAGGATATATCGTACCATCAACCTCCCCTGCTGCATCCAGCTTTTTCTTCGTCGCCAAGAAAGACGGTGGCCTACGTCCATGTATAGACTATCGCAAACTCAACCAAATCACCATTAAATATCGCTATCCCCTTCCTCTTGTCCCAGCCGCCCTAGAACAACTCCGTGAGGCTACTATCTTCACCAAATTGGACCTCCGCAGCGCATATAACCTCGTCCGGATAAGAGAGGGGGACGAGTGGAAGACAGCCTTTATCACCCCTACTGGCCACTATGAATACAGGGTTATGCCCTATGGTCTCGTCAACGCCCCCTCTGTCTTTCAAAGCTTCATGCACGAGGTGCTCCGGGATTTCCTGCAAAGATTCGTCTTAGTTTATATAGATGACATACTCATATATTCCCGGGGCCTGGCCGAACATCGCCACCACGTTGCGGAGGTCCTCCAACGTCTCAGAGACTATCAACTGTTTCTCAAAGCAGAAAAATGTCTGTTCCATCAATCCACAATCCATTTCCTTGGCTATATCATCAGTCCCGAGGGTATCCGCATGGACAAGAGGAAGGTGGAAGCCATCACCGCCTGGCCCCGTCCCACCACCCTGAAGGAACTTCAAAAGTTCCTTGGATTTGCCAACTTCTACCGCCGCTTTATAGCCAACTATAGTACCATCACCACACCTCTCACCGACCTCCTACGCGCAAGAAGATCCTTCCATGGAATGTCCCAGCCACCAATGCTTTCAATCTTCTCTGAAGGAAACCTTCTCTACAGCACCACCTCGCACTTCCTGACCCCAATTTGCCATTTATTGTAGAGGTAGATGCCTCCACCACAGGAGTAGGTGCCGACTATCCCAGCAGCAGGGGAAGCCCGACGCTCCATCCATGTGCGTCTCTTCTCCAAAACTCAGCCTCGGCGGAGCAGAATTATGACATCGGAAATCGTGGAGCTACTCGCCATCAAGCTGGCCCTGGAGGAGTGGGAGACACTGGTTGGAGGGAGCCTCTTTGTCCTTTACTGTTCTCACCGACCACAAAAACCTTCAATATCCCGGAAGCGAAACGCCTTAATCCACGCCAAGCGCGTTGGGCCTATTCTTCTACCAGATTTGACTTCTAGATAATCCTTACTCACCTGGTACTAGAAACCTCAAAGCCGATGCCTTATCAAGACTCCATTCTCCCGACGAATCCATCGAGGAGCCCGGCCAAATTCTTCCCACCGAAATCTTCGTTAATCCCATCTCTTGGACGTCGCCTCCAGTTGTCTCCGACACTCCTCCAGGTAATCCGCCGGGCTGCCCTCCAGATCACCAGTATGTACCACGGACACAGCGCACTCCCCTCATTCATTCGTCTCACACTTCTCTTGGTACTGGTCACCCAGGGGCCAACGCAACCCTCTCGCTGCTAAAGGACCGCTTCTGGTGGCCCAACATGGCTAGGGATGTGAGAAGGTTCGTCAAAGGTTGCCCCGATTGCGCCAGAGCTAAGAGTACCCGTCATCTCCCGGCTGGCAAGTTGCATCCTCATCATTCCTAATCGTCCCTGGTCACACTTAGAGTAGATTTCATCATCGACTTGCCTGCATCTGACAATAATACCTGTATCCTGGTTATCATAGATCGCTTTTCAAAATTCACCCGTCTCATTCCCTTACCTGGTTTACCTACTGCCATGCAAACTGCAGAATTACTCTTCAATCATGTATTCAGATACTACGGCCTACCTGAGGACATTGTGTCTGACCGTGGACCACAGTTCATCTCCCGTATCTGGAAAGCCTTCTTCTCCCTCCTAAGTGTGACCATCAGTCTTACCTCTGGATACCATCCGCAATCCAACGGGCAAACCGAGCGAAAGATCCAGGAGATAGGACGATTTCTACGAACCTTCTGCCATAGTCGCCAGAACTCCTGGAACCAGTTCCTAGGCTGGGCCGAGTACGCCTGAGAATCGCCTCCACTGGACTCACTCCCTTCCAGTGCGTACTCGGTTTCCAGCCTCCCCTGTTCCCGTGGTCAGGAGAACCCTCGGATGTTCCTGCTATTGATCACTGGTTCCAGGAGAGCGAGAGGGTCTGGGACTCTGCGCACCACCACTTGCAACGAGCTGTGCGCCGGCAAAAGATCGCCGCTGATGCCCGCCGTTCTCCAACTCCATCATATCAACCAGGTCAAAAGGTTTGGTTGTCTACACGGGACATCAGATTGCGCCTGCCCTGCCGCAAGTTGAGTCCCAGATTCGTTGGTCCCTTTACCATACTGGAACAGGTCAACCCGGTCACCTTCAAACTCCAACTTCCACCACAATACAAGATTCACCCCACTTTCCATGTCTCCTTATTAAAACCCTATTCTCCTTCTGTCTCCCCAGAGCCTGGTCCTGAAGAGGAGGCCCCTCTCCCACTCATCGTGGACGACGAGACGATCTACAAGGTTCGAGACATCTTGGACTCCCGGCGTCGTGGTGGTAAGCTGGAGTACCTGGTGGACTGGGAGGGGTATGGCCCAGGAGAGGTCTTGATCCAAGAGGATGATGTCCTAGATCCCAATCTGCTGGCAGACTTCCACAATACTCACCCTGATCGTCCTGCACCTCGAGGCCGAGGTAGACCACCACGACGTCGAAGTCGGGCCTCAGGAGCGGCCCGTGGGGAGGGGGGTACTGTCACAGGAGGACCAGGCTCCTCACCCAGCCAATTACCTCGCTCCACATCTCCAGCATATTAATCATCGGCACCTGCACCTCGTCAGCCCCACAATCACCTGCCTCAATAAACACCCTCACCTCCTCACTTCAGTGTCCGATCTCGTACTAGCTACATGGACTCACACTGTGCTGACAACCGCAAGTATCAGAACCTTAAACTACTTACCTTCTACTTACCTTCTCCATATCTCCCCTCCGTATCCTCTCCCTCTTCAGATCCGTTCCGGCAGTTGAGGCTTTCCAACATCCTGGCTCGCCATTTCCCCAGTACCCTGGAACAAGAGGGAAAAGATTGTCACTGTCACGGATCACATCACAGAACTATTCACGAAGTGTGCGACTCACCTGGTTTGATTCCATCACGAGAGTTTGTTGACTGTGCACCTTTAAATAAACACCTAACGTTTTACTTACCTGTGTGTTCGACTGATTCCATTACAATATTATGTGAACAAAACTTTTATTTTGGATGCGATTAATCGCGATTAATCGTTTGACAGCACTAATATATATATATATATATATATATATATATATTTGCACTTGTAAAGAGACACTCTTTTTTGTTTGTGATGTTCAGCTGTTCTTTTTAATAGTCAACTTATTTTTGGGTCATCGTCATAAAAGTACTGTCACAAACGTCACGCAGGCACGAAGATAGGCTACATTTTCATTTCATCAAGCTGAATGCTCACTAAAAACTGAAAGTCATCACGTTTTCAAGCCATTTCATGTTTCATTTTGACGTGACACAAAGCACTGATATCTAAGCAGGAGAGTTGTTTACTTACTTTATAGTCAATAACACCATAATTTTCTTCATTCAGGCCGAGAGCTCGCACAACAACAAGAGGCAGGATTTATCACACAAACCAATCACATTCAATCATAACCGATTATCAGAGCTGGGTAGATTACTTACAAATTGTAATCCGTTACTGATTCCAGATTACATGACAAAAAATGTAGTCAGTAACGTAATCCGTTACATTACACATTTTAGGTAATATAATCAGATTACTTTTAGATTACTTTTGATTTAACTTGTTTATCACATTGATTTAAATAGCATTGTACCATAATGATGTAAAAAATGCAAAGAGTAAGAAAACTTGTTCCATTCATTGTAATTTACAACATGAAGTGCATTAAACATTATATTACATCAAGGTTTCCCAAACTAGGGTTCGTAAAGGAACTGCAGGGGGGTTGTGAGTTTAATGAAAAGTTGACAATTAATAAAATCATAAAAAATTTAAATGAAAATAAATCATTTTAAAATAAACTCCCTTTCGAGGAAAGTCTCTTCACTCAGCGGCCATATTTGCAATGCCTCCGGGCAGCTCATACAAGACCTTAATGAATGGAGGAATCCTGAAATCTCAAAAACTGCTCGCTGAACTCACAATTAAATTACATATGTCAAATCAGCAACAAAAATCTGAAATTAATTGCCCCATGAGTGTTTCTTATGCTCAAATAGCGTTTAAAAAGCTTTTTTTCAGGCTAGACCAGCCAATGTGCGTGTGGAGTCATAACATGCATATACTGCACATGTGCATTGGCTGGTCTAGTCAGGTTTCTATGGGAAATTTGGCTCTTTCATTTAGAAGGTGAGACTATTCCTCCATATTTCATGTTGCAGTTTCTCCCATTCATACGAATAGGAGTGAACCATCTTTGTATTTCTATAGTCTTTGTTTTAAATAAAACACTTACTAAAAAAGATGACATTTTTATTTACCTGCATACCATGTGATCATTAATCAACATCAAAGAAACCGTGAACATGCAAATGTGATACTTAATTATTGAAATATTTATTTTAAAATCTCAGGGGTACTTAAAGCAAATATATTTGGTGAATAAGGTTTAGATGTTTTTTGATGGCCTCTCAGATCCATTGTGACACTAAAACAAATTCCTTGTATGCGCAAGCATACTTGTCAATAAAGCTCTTTCTGATTCTGATGACAAAAAGTTTTGGAATGCCTGCATTACATGTAACTAAGAAATAACGTGAATGTGCATTGTAATTAGTTATAATTAAAAATACATGGTTGAGAAAACCTACAGGGTAATAATTCAAGTAAAAATGAATGTGTTCATCAGTAGTTGAAGCAATGTTGAAACCCTTCTTAAACCTGAAATGATTTTTGTAAATCCAGTGGTCAGATGCTGTCGCCACCTGACTAATGACTGATCGCTGTGTGAATGTCCACAAAACTGGACTATATATACATATATAATATGTATATAATCGGTAGGCTATTTTAGAAAGGAAAATTTAAAAGATGAAAAAGAGAAATTAGGGAGAATCAATGAATTATGAATAATTTATTGCTATTGTGTGAATAATATGTAATCATGTAATCCATAAAAAGTAACTGTAGTCTGATTACGAGTATTTTAAAATGTAACTTACTCTAATTACAAGTACTTAATTTTTGGAATCTGATTACATAATCCAGATTACATGTAATCAGTTACTACCCAGCTCTGCCGATTATATCCAATTAGCGCAATGGAGGCATTGCCTCCTCTCACGTGACTTTCCCCCATTCATTTCAGTGAGCCTCCAGAAAAGTCATGGCACGCTTTAGGGTCTCTGTAGAAAGTCAATGGATCGAAGGGAGGCAAGCCTCCGCTGTAACTTTACCTGCGGGTGTCACAGTTGGACAGTGTTACTTTATAAAAACAAGTGACTTTTAGACTTGTAATATCATATTTAGTTATATTTGCGCTGTTTTATTTTTGTAATATCGATTATTTTCTCATCCAATTTTGAGGAGAGGAGACACTGCCTCCCTTGCCTTCTCGGAGGAACCGCCCCTGATATGTATGTATGTATGTACACACACACACACACACACACACACACAGAGAGATAGATGATGGAAGTATGAAAATTCCTCATCCTAAGCATGTAATAGAATACTTAATTCAAAATGGTGCCCAATTTATTCCAAAAATAGTTGGATCATTTCTAATACAAACTCTACTAATTGTTCTGTTCTGAATGTCTCATCTCTGCATGTGTCTCTGCAACCTTTAGAATAAACACTGTTGCTCCCAAACACAGCCATTATGCCAACGTGATCAATGACTGAGATCTTGGATATCAATTTATCCTGACAGTCCCTAAATGGAATTATGGAGGCCGCCACTGAAATATTATATTGACTTTATTAAAATGTATTAAGAGGGTGTCATGCAAGGCCTGGTAAATTAAAGTTTGCTTTGAGCTACTGACAATGATGAAGAAAAATGCTTCCAGAAAACTATTATGGCTGGTGTGGTGGCAGTGACAGCTGTGGCGATAGCCAGGACCGTGTGGCAATCACACTGGACAGGTGGGAGGAAACAGGCCATGAAATACTGACAAAAGGATGCCATCAAAGACCCTGCCAGCACGTTTGCACAGGCCTGTTTTTGGAGACATTTGAAAATGGGTTGTGATAGTTTTCAGGAAATTGGGTCATAACCACTGGAGGTACATGTGAAAGAACAGTGTTTAATCTTATAGAATGTTCATGTTACAAAGAACATTAGTCTACAAAAGTACCATGACTATATAAGTAGTCCATATGACTAGCTACATCTTTATGTGACAAAAATAAAGACCTGTAATTTTACTAATGCATTCACTAAACTCTCAAAAATGCTGTCAAAATCAAATTTGCATACATTTTAATGGTTTCAAAGGTTACATATTTGCATGTTTTCTACAGCGCATAACCTGCATTCTAACGGCAACACACTTGTGGTTCATTGTTTTTCGTTTCAATCAATCAATCAATCAATCAATTAGTGAAAGTAAGTGTGGCCAAGTATGGTGACCCATATTTTTTTTCAATTTGTGCTCTGCATTTAACCCATCCAAGTGCATACACACACACACCGTGAACACACACCCGGAGCAGTTGGGGGTTCGGTGCCTTGCTCAAGGGTCTCACCTCAGTTGTGGTATTGAAGGTGTGTCATAAACTGAGGCAGAAACAACAGGTAAGTAGAATAACAGGATGGTTTATTGACTGAAGGGGGAGCAGGTTGAGAGGAGCAAATGGCAGGTGAAAATCTTGGAGACAGAATCAGTTCAAAGGGTCCTAGCTGTATACTGATGGTAGTTTGTCGTTGCAGGATCAGAGGAGAGCGGGAACAAGGAACAATGGAGTACTTCGTTGGAGAATCGCAGAAATATCGTCGGGAGTCCTAAAGGTAAGTATACACAGGTAAGTGTACACTGGGTCTGGGAACAGTTCAGGGTAGTGAATGGTAGAACGGACGATGAGTGTCTGAGTGAAGCGTGTATATTTGAGGGAGTGCTGATTGATGGCTACAGTTGCGGGTGATCAGTATTCAGGTGATTGTGATCTGGTGATTGTTGTGGCCGGTGACTGAGGTGGCTGTGACTGTGATGAATCCCTGACAGGGTGGAAGAGGTTTAATGTTTAGGGATATTTTTTTATTAATAATAGTTATACAAATATAGTTATACATGCTGCATGATGTACTTACTATAATAGTACCAGTAAATTATACATAATTACTGATTCAAACACAAAAAATGCAAGGCTCGTTCTCCATGTCCTAGATATTGCATTATTTGTTGCACTATTAAGACATTAATAAACATAATAAAATTAATTTTACTTTTGTTATTAATAATAATAATACTTATGTATTATTAAGGTTAACATACTATTATATTATACATTATAAACAAATAAATTTAGTAACATTTATTTACACTATATTAAGGAATGATTGTGGTGGGGAGTTTGATCAAACTATGGCAGCGATACAGTGAATGGTTATGCTAAATCAAAGATGACGCCATCCGCGGAGAAATTTAGTGAATGTGCACTAAAACTTTAGTTTCCTGGCTAAAAGAATCTGCAATTCCAAAAAAAACCAAAAAAAAAAAAAAAAAAAACAGCAGCCTTTAGATCTTGTTTTGATTTCACTGATTTATTCACTATGACACTTTAGGGTGCATATGGTTTGGAAATGTGAGATTTGATTCACACATGCAGACAATCCTGTAAAAATTAATTTACATAATGGCATGATTTTCAATTAACTTTTCAGTTAAACTGGTTAGGGGTGGGTGATATTGCCAAAAACTTAAAATTGTTAATTTATATTCGTCATTATACAATGGCAGTGACATACATTATCAAATAACAATTACGCTTCTCACTGCACCAAACTGTCATGAATTGGAAAAAAAACAAACAACAAAAAAAAACCCCAAAAAACCCATAATCCTTCATATCCCTGCATAAATTAATAACTCCAACTCGCAGCTACAAGGTTATAAGTATCCAGCTTTACCTGAATACATAGAGTACACTCACATCAGGTGACATACACTATACTGTAGCAAATTTCAGATGTTTGCTTATTTAAACATCACCTAGCTCACTGTGTGGTCAAATCAGTTAACCACTCTAAGGATGGCTCTGTTGGCTGATGTCCTTATAGGTTTATAAGAAGAAAAAAAAAATGTTTAAATCATGCACAGATATCCATTCCCACTTACCCATGTATGATAGAAAACACCATTTAGTGTCCAGTTTAATTCTGTTTGTTCATTTAACATGTCCAGGAGGTACTTACTTTAGCTTGCATTTTTACACATTATTAGCCATCAGAAAACATGACTGTTTCATTTAATAAGTGTAATATTCTGTACTAATATGTTTGCATTAGGTTTAGTTTCAGGGTTAGAAAAAAATTGACATCACAATGCTATCAATACTACAGGGCTGATTATAGAATTACTGTGTGACACTTATCTAAAACTTTGAGTTCAGCTGCAGAAAAAAAATGATAATGGTAACTGTTATCAGAGAATTTAACACAACTGTTTACTACACTGCAAACAAAATGATGAAACCTTGTGAACCTTGTGCTGCTCAGAAGTAAGTGAAGAAAAATGGCATAGGTCTGGATCTACACAAACACACACACTCTCTCTTTCTCTCGCTCTCTCTCTCTCTCTCTCTCTCTCTCTGAGTCAGGTAAATCAGACATGAAGCACTCAGCACTTTATGTTCCTGAGAGTTCAGTACTACACATTCTCTCAAATAGTGCAGTTACAGTACAATGATCCAGTCAAGCATAATACTTTTGCATTCTTAGACAGCCATTCCTTTGCTGGAGGTTTGTTGATCAACTCATAAGATTTTGTAAGAGGGAAAGATGTCCTGTTGATGTGTAACTTATGCGTGTTTGTCATTTGCAGATGAATACACAAGGGATGTGAAGCAAACCTTAAGACGTTTTGTGATCCAAACTGGGCTGCGTTTCCGGAAACCTTCTTAATGCTACGTCATTCTTAAGTTATACCTTAAGCTGTAACTTATCGTTAATTTGTGTTTCCCAAAACGTTCTTATGTAAGTATACCTTCTGTAAGTCATACTTTCTTAAGGCTGGTCTGGACTGCACTTAGCTATACTTCATCACTGTTGACAGTTCACAGTTCATCTCAGTCTGTACAAATATAATTCTGAAGTTGTAATGCACCCAGTGTTCAATTAGGCTTACTGAAGTGTTTTTATGCAAAGAAAAGGCAGTAAAGGCTTAGGAGTCTTTAAAGGAAATGATTGTGGTGGGGAATTTCGTCTATGGCAGCAATAAAAATGGATGTGCTAAATTAAAGATGATGCTAATTAAAAACCATTTATTGAATGTGCACTAAAATTTTAGTCTCCTGGCTACAATGTTAGAAGCTGCAATTCCAAAAAAAAAATAAAAAAAATAATAAAAAATAAAATAATAATATATATATATATATATATATATATATATATATATTATGATAATAGTAATAAAATTTCAGCAGCTTTTAGATCTTGTTGGATTAATTTTGTCGAGACAAACTTGACGGGGCGACCTCCTTAAGCCCCAGAATTCAGCTGCTGGCAGCTATCCTCTTTCTCTCTTTCTCTGTTTTTTCTCCGCTATAGTAGCTGATTATGTTTCACGTGTTGCGCTTTTATTGAGTAAGTCATCCAATAACAGAAATTAGTGATTTACACCAATAATGTGATGCGGCTGCTGGGCAATCCCCCTAGTTGTGGAGTAAATTAAGACACTATGGAAAATATATTATGATAATTTAAATGACCCTTTCAAAGGCCAGTGAAGGCATACTGCCAGTTAGAGATACGCATGATATGATTGGGCATAAGGTTGCAGGTTCGCACACTCATTTCGAAATTATATAAAATATCCATGGTTAGATTTAGTTTGTAATTTGGATTATTTTTCATAAGATCTCATGAGTCCTGATAAATGCAATTTCAAATATTTCTAAAGTGTTTCTTGTTGGAAAGCACACTTATACCAGAAGGTTTTTCTGTTGGACTTGAGTTGCATGTGTGTTTTTCTCTTTTTTTTTTTTTCTTTTCTTTTCTTTTCTTAAAAGGTGTTAAATTATTAAGCTGTGTCTCATGTAAGTTTTTTTTTCCCTTGTATTTTATGTGGTGACCACTGGGGGGTACTCTGGGCATATATTTTTCTTTCTTGGTTTTCTTTGCTGATGTGATGTATGTTACAAAGCGAAAGTAAATGTTTCACACGTTTGTTGCATTGTAACAAGAAAAAGTTCCATGTTTTTATTTAAAATTAACACTTTTATAAAGAACACATAACACACTGAAGGAGCCGCTGTATAGAGTGAACAATCCATTCTCGATCCATCAGTATCAACTAATTCAGCACCACTGCCATGGACAGCACCTGGTAAAGTTGCACGTAAGAAGGTATACCTTAAGTAGCCTCATAAGGTATAGTCCAGGGGACACACCTTAGAAAAGGTATACTTTTAGTTAAGATATATCTTTAGAATCTGTGTAGTGCTAAGGGATAATGTTATCGGGATATCGGAAAATGTACCCCAGGTTCATGGGGACTGAAGCTCACAACAGAAAATGCATGGATGGAGAAATTCTGAAAAATGTGAATGGGATGAGTGACTGATGTGAAAGAGGAGATAAGAGAGAAGTGACTGAAATGGAGCATAATAATAAATAAAAAAAATGATGAAGATATTATTAAACAGTGTTATTTTTACTTTTGTTATACTTGTTGGTACTATTATTTAAAGTTAACATACTATTATATATTACATTATAAGACTTTTGACATGACTGTTGATAGTACACAGTTTTAACTCATTCTCACTCCCATAGCGTCAAAACTGAAGCATGGCCATGCTTGTTTAACATCACTATTAAGATTGTAAATGCAGACTAAAAAAATAGATGTTTAAAAAAACAAAAAACAAACAAACAAAAAAAAAAAACAGTGAAATGCATGGCAGCACAGGGTGCCAAATGTGGAAACAATGGCTAAAGAATGTTTTTTAAAAAAAACAACCAATGATTGGCAGAAGCAGTTGGCCAAAAAAAACCCAAAAAAAACCCCATTAAATTAAAATACAACATCTTAATTTACACACTATTTTTTCTTAAATGTTTTATTATTGTGAAACATTCTCTGTAAAATGTAAATATTTTGCAGTTAAATATTAGCTAGCATCAATACATATGTGTAAGCTAATGTAACTGCATCAGCAACTATACAGTTACTGCCTTTAAATAAAGCAAAGTGCAGAATAACATCAATGTTTCTTGGTCTTCTCCTGGACTGAAGCACAGACTCTACTATTCAGCACAATGGTATCCCACAAAACTCAGACAACAGAAACATTTAAATCCCAATCCCAGAAAATTAAACACTAACAGATCACTCTAGATCTCAGCATCTTCACTTATTACAATCCAGTCTGACTTTATTTCATACAAAACTTCTTATTGAGAACTAAACTTTAAATGTTGATGTTTTATTGAAAAAAATAAAGTTTGAAGTCACCGTTGTGGAGATAAGCATTTGCTTTAGTTGGGCTTTTGACCCTTGACTTTTTAACAGTGTGTTGCATCTATTGTAAGTGTGTGTTTCTAAAGCATGTTTGTTATAGCAAAGAATTACTAAAAAAAAAAATAAAATAAATAAATCTGATCAGGTGATGTATGGCACTTTCTGATGGTTCAATCATTATATAGTGGCTTGATTCACTGATCTCATCCAGGGTCTAATATGCACATACATCATTTAGATTGTTTAATTTCACATTATCATAGCCCTAGAACACTACTGCATAAAATCGTGCTCTGCTTTGATATTTTGAAAGTTTTTCCAGTTGTTCTGCAGAACTTATTTGGACAGGATCATGTAGAATCACAGACATCAAGAATCTGTGTATGAACCTCAACAATGTTGACAATCGACAAACTATTTAGATAAACAGATCAACTCTGAACATCACAAAAAAGTTTTTTGTTCATTGTCACCATTGTTGAGATTCATGTGATGATTCTTGATGTTTGCGATTCTACATGATCCTGTCAATATAAGTTCTGCAGAATGACTGGAAAAACATGTTCTATATAGTGAATTAAAAAAAAACAACTGAATATCTGATTGTCATAACATCATAAGACTGCTGTAATTAATGCAAAACTAACAGCTATACATTCTGATTTAAGAATCCTGATGAGATCAGTGAATAAGACCACAGAACCTGATTTTACCAAGTGCAACATGTTCCTGGATCAACATCTTTTTTGACCCTGGAACAATATTGTGACTAACCAATCAGATTTGAAGAACCAGTTTATAGTTTTTGTGAAGTTTAGGCTCACAATCAGTGTTTGGTGCTTGAATATCAGAGTCATTCATCTATCAATTCCTCTGATTTTAGGGATTACTCATGGTTAAGTTTAGGTGTAGGGATATGGTCAAGACTAAATTTTTGGATTAAAATGTTGTTCTAGGAACACATCTAACTCAGCAAAACCAGGATGTTCAAATCAGACCACTATATAATGACTGAATCATCATCAAAAAGTTCATCTTATCAGATTTTTTCTCAAAACTTTGCTATAACCAATGTGTGTTACAAACACACATTTATGGCAGTCAGAGAAAAACTGTTAAACAGTCAAGGGTCAAGAGCCCAACTAAAGCAAACGCTTATCTCCACAACGGTGACTTCAAACTTGATTATTTTCTAAAAAAAAAAAACCCAAACATCTTAACCTCAGTTAATTCTCAATAAGAAGGTTCGTATGAAAGCAATAAAGTCAGGTTGGTTTGTAATATGTGAAGATGCTGAGATCTAGAGAGATCTGTTATTGTTCAATGTTCTATTGCTGCCAGTCATGTGATATATATTTATTTATTCATTTAATAAGTAATTAATTAATTACAGTGCAGGTGTTTGATCATAATAATTCAGGAAATACCTGTAAATTAACAGTGTTGTCGGCTTATTTAAATAAGGAGATTTTACTTTAATTTTATGGTTTATGTGTGGCATCTGTTGCTGCCAGTCATTTGACCATTTTATCATCTACTGGTTTTGTTATTGTATTAATTACAGATATTTTTGTAATTTTACATACATTTGTATGTAATTTAAGAGAACAGAAAAATACTATATAAAAATACAGTAATTTTTCTGTAGAAAAAAACTGAATTGCTGTAATTTGTCATTGTCATAATACTTAAAATAACAGTTAATTTAGACATAATTTTACAGAGTTTTGACTACAATTTAAAATAAAACAACCTGAAAAAAATCACGGTTATTTTCCGTAAAATTATGTTTTTTTTTTTTTTGTTGTTTGTTTTTTACAGTGTACCTGTAGGTGTTGCTATGTCGACGAACCAGGAACTCCATTGCTTTTGATTGCTTACCTTATCCATCAGATCAAGAAATAGATAAACCTGAATTTTTGCATCACACAATCAGTAATGAAACAAATGACACAAACATCCCATGTCCTCTTGGATTTCACTATTGAAGGATTACAGACAGCTTGAATTATCTTTGCTATTCATATTATTATAACTGAGCCATAAGTATAATAAGAGGGTTAAGTATGGGGTCGACAATTTAAATAATGTTGTGTTCATTGCAGGGTGAATGAGTTATGGAATACAGACAACCACAGCGTCTCACTAAGTTTCTAAGGAAGTGGAAGGTCTTTGTTCCATATCAGGATGACTTTAGACACACCAGTTCTGTGTGTCATCAGTCACCTACAGTGTACAGTGTCATCAAGTCAAGAGAGGTATTATTATATCCCACCAGGCCTTAATCCTGACCTTCAACCTTTCCTTCAAATATGCTTGACAATGGGGTTGATAGGGAGAAATCCAGCCTCAGTTGCCCTAAGAATAAGGCTGTGATTGGAGATTTATTGTGGAATTGAGTAGATTTTATGCTGTCACACACAAGGACCCTCTCCCCTTCATTTTATTCATGTATTAAAAATAGTGTTGTAATAGTGATAGTATGTTAGAATAAACATACAACGATACTCTAATTGCTTATTGAAAGTGTAAGGCACATGGTGTTTCATGTCTGGAAAACAGTGTAAACATCAACATGAAGTGTGAAATTATTGTGTATGAATGTACATAATTTATATTGTACCTAATAATAATAATAATAAAACTCAAACCCAGAGAAAGGAATTTGCTTCTTTATTTCATTTAAGTTCTCCACATGCCACTGTTGTCATTGTGTTGTGACACTGTCACACAAGACACGTTTTCTCAAGGGTCTCACCTTGATCAAGGTGAGTGTGTGCGTGTTGTTCACTACTCACTGCTGTGTGTGTGCACTTGGATGGGTTAAATGCAGAGCACAAATTCCGAGCATGGGTCACCATACTTGGCCACACGTCACGTCTTTTCCTTTCCTTTCCTTATACCACTTTATACCGTTTTATACCATCTTAGCCATTTTATTCCTCTTAACTGTTTTAATGTGTGTATTTCTTTAAATGTTACTGGGTCTGCCTGTCATGTGAGTGATCACATGACAGGAATCAGGAAATGGACAGCATTAAGGAGGCAGCATGACAAACAATCAGGGTCAGTGACCAAAGGACTACACACGCTGGATTGGGGAGTTGTTTTAAGGACTTACCATTCCAGCATTTCACTTTTATTGGATTAACACATTCTTTGGATTGTATATACACTGGTGGACACTTTTACATTGGAACTTACAACATGCTGGATTTCTTAAGGACTGTTTTAATGGTATGGAACTGAAAGACTCTTTGCTTTTAACAGCCTGGGATTTCTAGTTTTATTGTGTTGTTGTAAGTTCCCTGTGGATATTGTAAATACACTATTTATTCATTCTACTTTTGTCATTGTCTCATCTTTTTAAAACACTTATTTTACCTCACAGTTTAATCTGATCCCGTTTTAAACTCATGTAATTCGACCGATAAGGCCGATTGTTACACTGTATCATTTGATTCTGACAGCTACTGTACCTGTTAACATTTTGAGTGAGTGTTTGAGAAGTCACATACCCAAGGTTTGAAGCTCCAGTCCTGAAAGTGTCAACCGATTTGGAAAGAGGAACATGAGCCTTTTTAAAGATTTATTCCCTTGCATAGGTTCCTCCAAGGGACTGCATCAGGTGAGATGAATGCCCCAGTTACATCTACCTTTCAACAGGCCTTTAGACTCTATGCAACTATCAGTTATACAATATATAATTAAAATAATTGTGTGAGATAAATAGTTTGTTTGTAAAACTTTATTTTACAGTACGTGCACTTACATGTACTTGCAATGTACTTGTAAGAAAGTACTGGATAATATAGGCAACTACATGGGTTAAGATTAGGTTTAGGGTATTTATGGGTTATTACAAAGTTATATGCACATGCGGAACAGGACTGTAAAATAACGTGCTACCAATATCTCAATATTTCTCCCTTTATGTTCATATATGTGACCCTGGACTACAAAACTAGTCTTAAGTCGCTGGGGTATATTTGTATCAATAGCCAAAAATACATTGTATGGGTCAAAATTATCCATTTTTCTTTTATGCCAAAAATCATTAGGATATTAAGTAAAGATCATGTTCCATGAAGATATTTTGTAAATCTCCTACCGTAAATATATTAAAACTTAATTTTTGAAAACTTAATTTGGACAACTTTAAAGGCAATTTTCTCAGTATTTTGATTTTTTTGCACCCTCAGATTCTAGATTTTCAAATAGTTGTATCTCAGCCAAATATTGTCCTATCA
The DNA here is from genome assembly GCA_021397915.2 of Tor tambroides. Lineage (NCBI taxonomy): Eukaryota > Metazoa > Chordata > Actinopteri > Cypriniformes > Cyprinidae > Tor > Tor tambroides. The sequence continues at coordinate 1,475 of JAFVLL020037236.1, read as the reverse complement.
TAACAAACCATACATCAATGGAAAGCTTATTTATTCAACTTTCAGATGGAGTATAAATCTCAATTTCGAAAAATTTACACTTATGACTGGTTTTGTGGTCCAGGGTCACATATGTTCATGCTTCAGGGTAGTAGCTGAACTGGCACAGGTTTTCCTGATGGGATCACAGAACTTTATGAGCCGGTAGACGTAAAAATGGACTACTTGCACAATTGCTTCTTTGTTTCATCCATCCATCCGTCCATCTGTCCGTCCGTCCATCCATTTATTTATTTACTTATTTATTGGGAAAACATATAGTACAGCTACAGTTAATATTGAATAAATTAATCAGTCAATCATATTTTCAGTGCTTAAATGTATTATTCTGTATTTGAATTTGCAGTAACACTTTAGTATAGAGAGCAATTCTCACTATTAACTAATTGCTTATTAGCATCCCTATTATTAACATATTGGCTGTTTATTAATACTTATAAAGCACATATTTAACATGACCATATTCTACATCCCTAATCCTACCGATACATAAACTTAACAACTACCTTACTTACTATTAATAAGCAGCAAATAGTAAATAAATAAAATATAGTTTTATAGCCTGGAGCGGAGCATTGCTGTTCTTCTCATTAATGGTTTTCATATGTTGAACTTGGATTTTCCAAATACATAAAAAAGCTTTGATCTTCATAACTTTAACTGCATTTTTGTCTTTTTAAAAATCACACAGAAAATAACAATCTATTTTCGCCCTAAGTAAACATATCCCATTTTAATGTTAATACTGTTCACAACCATACATTGTAATATAATTCTGTATATATATAATATACATGCAAAGACGTTTATGACAGTGTAGGAAGTGTGGAAGTGTAGAGCATGTAGTGTAGCATGTTGTACACCTTAAGATGGTGAGGCAGATGGGACTCTGTGAGCCATGGTTATATCATATCCATCTGGCCATTACCGGCCACCCACTTCACACCTCTTACACCTACAATCAAAGCTCTGCATCTTCTTCCACATGGGAGAATTTCACAACCACCCCAAACCCTCCCAAACCCCATACTATACAAACAGCCAAAAATAATCAGAACACACACAAAAAATCATCTATAGAAAATCTGATAACACTATACAAGGAACATACAGTGCCTTGCAGAAGTATTCAAACCCCTTAATTTTTTTCACGTTTTGTTATGTTGTAGCCTTATGTTAAACCGCTTTAAATTACTTTTTTTCCACAACAATCTATACTCCACACACCATAATGACAAAGCAAATAACAGGTTTTTAACATCTTTGCAAATGTATTATACATAAAAAACATAAAAGATTCCACTGCATAAGAATTCAAACCCTTATGTGGGACAGTTGAAATTTAGCTCAGGAGCATTCATATTGCTTGTAGATGTTACTACACTTCAAGTGAAGTTAACCTGTGGCAAATTCAATTGAATGGGTATGATTTGGAA
>JAFVLL020037235.1:0-19832 GCA_021397915.2 Tor tambroides | reverse complement strand
TATAATAAACTTGATGAGGAGCTCCTTCTACAGTCTGGAACTGGTTTGGGTAGGGCTGTACTGTGCATTAAAAAAATCATGACTTGATACCTTTGCCCATATTAGGGATTTCATGGAGCGTCATCAGTAGTATTACTTCTGCTATACATATTAATTGCCATTAATTACAATATATATATATAATTTTTATATAACGATAAAGAGACTGTTGAGGCCTTTTTTGTCAACAAAAAAATGTAGGGGGCTACTTCTTTCACAGAATAACGCTAACATTAACCCGCACAGCGACAGATCAAATATCACATTAACCGTGAAATCAGTGTGCTCTTACCACAGCTTATTAAAAATAGAGGTAAATAATCATATCATCATATTAATGTACCTTATAATCCTGCTTGCTGAGATTTGCTTGACCGTCTGACGACGAGACGAGTGAAGAATCCAGAAAATTCGGTGAAGAGGAAAAATAAACAAACTGGTTGGGTAAAAATAACCCAACCCAGGTGTTCAGTGGTGAAAGAACCCCTTGCAGTCCATTTGACCAGCATGAGCAACCCAACTGTGTGTTTACAGTACCTCAAACAACCCAGAATTATGACTCAGCACAATTAACCCAACAATGTGTTTACAGAAATAACCCAGCACTTTTAAGAGTACACATCTAAACTTGGTCATTCCATTCAGGTTGCACCATTTCATTTGCTTTGAATCCAAATTTTTGTCATCAACTACACTCTAAAAAATGCTGGGTTAAAAACAGCCCAACTTGGGTTATTTTGGCAACCCCGCGCTAGGTAAATATTGGACAGAACCCATGCTGGGTTATTTTGACCCAGCTGGTTGGGTTAAACATTTTTACCCACCATGCTGGGTTATTTAATTTAAGTCATCTATTGTTTATAAATGATTATATTGCTGGCTTAAAATTGGCTGGAAATTAAAAATCGCACACAGAATTACTACAGGCAACAGCAATAATCAAAACATGAACATTTATTATTATTAAGCAAGAACACCCATGGGCAAAATACAAGACAAACTGAATTTATTTGGGTGAATACAGCATAGTTTACAATATTACATACATTTAAACTCGTTTAACAAGTATTTTAGAAATAAAAAAAGGCATATTTAGAAGTAGCATTTTAATTTAAGTGTATTCAACCGTTCTCTGTAATCGCTTTTTACCGAAATAGTGCTAATTCTTGTGCCGGTGTGTTGCCGAAATCTGAGCCAGTGAAGGGCTGCTGTTTGCTGTTCTGACTCCAAAACCTGCCCAAAAACAAACAGTACTGAAATTAGAGAACATAACATCAAATTAAATTACACAGTATTATAACGAATAAAATCCATTTATGTTATGCAAGGCAAAGGTGTTTCCAGCGCGAAACAACTGCTGCTGAAGCAGCTGACTAACATCTCGTCCTTATGTTGCGTTGCGTAAAATAATATAATTTACACCACATTAAAGTGGTGTAATTTGGCTTCATGAAGTGGACTTTATAAATGAAATAAAATGTATACAAACCTTTATTTCCCCGAGAGAGTGCACCAAATCGGCGGCGTCGGCGCTGAGAACTGCTCTCTGTGGACTTAAAAAGCCTGTGCTCTCAGCAGCTGCGTTGTTGAGAAGTTTCATCAGAGACAGGGTCAGCCCAGCGGTTAGGTAGAAAAAAATAACCCAGCGTTAAAATGACCCAGCACCTGGGTAAAAATATTAAAAATAACCCAATAAAATGACCCAAAAAGCTGAATCCAGCACTTGGGTTACAAAAATGACCCAGCACCTGGTAAAAATATTTTTAAAAACCCAATAAAATGACCCAACAAGGTGAACCCAGTATTTGGCTTAAAAAAAAAAAAACCTAGCATTTTTTAGAGTGTGTACACACCCTAATTTCTATATACCCCACCCCCTGCTCTTTTACAATGAAAATGCATTGTGATCACTGGCTGCAAAGTTTAATAGCAATTTTGCATGGTTTATTAAAGATAAGTTACATATTAGTTTGGGATTTGAACTGAGACCCTTGCAGGCTAAACAAAACTTTTCATTTGCACATCATCAACCTATATAAAAATAAATGTATACTAAATTGTTAAAAATATCTTTCTTTCTATCTATCTATCTATCTATCTATCTATCTATCTATCTATCTATCTATCTATCTATCTATCTATCTATCTTTCTTTCTTTTCCCCTATAGTCATGTTTTATCTCAGATTGGGAAAAATAGATGTATGACATATTGGGGACCACAATGTATCATCCAGAATGACTTAATCATGTACATTTTGTTTAAAAAATCGTAACATTATAGCAAGTACACTTAGAAATGTTTCAATTTTTGTATCTTTGTTAAACAGATTTTGAGGGTCTTGGTTTAATTCCTAAAAGGAGTCCCCTTAGCTGATCCCTATTAAAGCTTTAATCTAGTGGAGCAAGACTGTAAAAACTCTGATCAAGCCAAATCCTACAAAAGAGCTAATCAGAGACATTAATAGGCTCTATCTTGACTCTCTCATTTTAAGCAGACCTCCCTGCTGTGTGTAGCAAGATGCTATCACTGAAACTCCACAAAGACTTTACCCAAATCCAAGCTCTCCACTCAGATATGTAGACTAACCCATTTGTATTAAAAAGGGATGATTGTAAGGAAATGCCATTATCAATGCTATTAAAGAGATCAATGCTTGTAAATCCGTCCCAAATGGACCCAACCTAAAACCTAATGGGATGAGTTCATCTGAGGTATTCTCACACATAACTACACACGCAAGCCACATATTGGTGAACAAAACTTTTAGTGCATTAGTTGTGTTGATCAGTACAAAAAAAATATATATATATTACCACTATTTTCATGTGGAAAATAAAAAAGTGGATGAATTATTAGAAAGTAGGTGGGAATCAAGAAGTGGGAAAAACTAAATGGCAAAATTTCAGCATCATCAATAATTTAATTTATATTCGTAGTTATTTATATCAATGAGTCCATCTGATATGCAGTAGGAGTATACTAAGTGTATCATCCCAGCTTCTGGGCTGCATTTCCCAAAAGTTTACGTACAGTAGATAATGATAATTCAGTATAGTATAACAGAATAAATTCTGTAGCACATGCTGTAGCTTGAAAATCTTTATTAAATATAAATGTTTCTGTCAAAGACCCTCATTCTATCCATTATTAATTATGTATAACAAATTTAAAATATGTCATGTGTGAGATTCCTAGTAGCACTATGGCAGATCTTCAACCGTGGATCTACATCCTGAGATCTGGTATCGTTGAGTGTGGTGGCTGAGTGGCTGAGGGTTTCTTTAATCTGTCTATGGTGGCAGCTGACAACTCTTGAATTGATGCCAGATTTTAGAGTTCTATTGGACAGTAAATCTGAAGCCTCTTAGCAGATTATAGATGTAATTAGACATATAAAACGCCTTACTCTCTTTCATCTGCAGATGTCAAAAAAGTTTGCTTGTTAATTGATACATTAATATATACACATTTCTTTCAGTCTTTTTCATCTTGGTTTATAAAAGCACCAGCTGATTTGAATGTGATCCCATGTTTTTGAGTGGCTGTGTGCTTTTATTTAGTCTGCACGCATGGGGCTAAATGGGGTTATAGTGGCTATATACTGATTATGGAGCTCTGTGGGATGGGTTGGAGCTCACCGTGCTTAAACAGAGCTGCACAACTGGAATTGGAGTCAATTAGTTTTGTTGATAAACTATGATGCCATACAAATGTCATTTTATATTATCTCATTATGACTCCCACGGCTAGTCTAGTGGCTACAATCAAACGAAAGTCAATTTAATCATTTTACTCTTTTTATTTTTCCCCATATTTCAGTTGCTATTATTATTTTTTTATTGTCACTATACTTTATTCACTTAATGTATTCCTTCTTTCAGTATGAACCACTGCACTACATATGCATCTAATAATGAAAAGTAATAGCTAAAAAACAGTTTAGAGAAGTATGCAATGTGTACATTCTCATTCTAATAAAATCTAGTTTGGCATATTTTTGACTTGATATGGTCCATGTGGCATTACAAGTAGGCAAATATAGTTAATTTAATTACTTTAAGGATTATTCATCATTCAGACAATGCTTTCTGAAGACAATGTACGCAAATTTAAAAATGCTTATCTTACTTTTCGAATAACATGAACAAACAGTTTAATTCTCACAGTCAGCGCTGAGTGGAGCTGGTCTGTCTGGGTGGTCTCAGTAAACAGTAGGAGTGCTGAGGGTTTAATATGTCAAAACATGCTCACTGAAACAGTGCTGAGATGAAGACAGACAGCTGTTCATCCAGGGTCTCTGCCAGAGTCTCTCTGTCATGCCAAACACTGGTGTTTCTTGTGCCATTAAAGTATACAGGTAGAGGGGTTGGTCAAAATACACAATTTAAAAATTGGCTACCCCTCAATATAAATTTAAATTGAATTGGACACACTTACAAGAAGTTGAAATAAAAAGTTGGAATAAACATAAAGAATTTTATTTTGACTAATCATGCCTATTAGGACCACAAATTATAAGTAAATTAGAGTGTTCTGGAAAATTAAGTGTTCTTTCATGCTGGTCTATACAATGAAATGCTAATTATCATTTGTTAAATGTTAAATATCTTGTGCACATGACAACATGTTAATCGTACACAGGTCATTCATGCTGAATATATGTATATATATATATATATATATATTGTAAATGTAGAAAAAAATTCTATATGCTTTTATTTATAGATTTTATTTTTAGTCCTTCTTTGACTCAAACTTTCAGTCTAAAAATATGAAAATACACCATAAAAATATGAATTATTACAGATGTAAAACTATCTACACAAAGAATTAATTACACATAAAAGAATTAATTAAACATAAATTTTATTATTTGTTGTGATAATTTTTTTTTTTTTGTCATAATTTCCACCAAATGAAACATTTTAATCCTAATCTTCAAAATGTTGTGTACTTGTTACCAAGGAGACTATCAGAATGCAAGAACTTCATCATTTTTTCTCTTTTTCTTTCTTAAATTCTAATAAGAATTTCATTTGTGTACCATGCTTGCTGCCTAAATTGTCAGAAAGTCAATTCCAGCTCTTAATTCAACTCTGAATGCATAACCCTGGCAGGACATTGAATATCTCTACTGGTGTCATCATACGTTTCTCTCAGAAATAATAGCAGTTAATACTCTCGACACAGACTCCTTTGCAGTAGTTATTAATATTAAATACATTTGCATGCTACGTTTTCACAGCTAATACAGTACACATCACAACCAAACTGTGTTTAGCATTACTTTCGTGTGTTTTCATTTTCCCATGCTCTTTTCAAAGCCTCTAAAAGTGTTGCACTTTTCATTTAACAAAAGAAACTCAAAATATGACAAGCCTTTTGCTAACAACTGCCCAGCTTGCGTAGCAATGTTCCAGCTGACAACCAGTCACAACAATGTGGTAGAATGGATGCCTAACCTTCACTATCCCGAGTACAAAGACACCGCCTTGAAACCCAACATTGCTTTTAACGACACATACCACTTCAATTAGCAAAAGGGTGGATAAAAGGTACTTTGCCCTTGAATAGAGCCAAAGTTGTATGTTTTTGTGTGTCTTGTCATATGATGGGATTACTCTCTCTGTGAATGAGGGGAGGGACGGTCGGAGCAGGTGGAAAACAACAATGCAACCCTGCCACATCTGTAGCCCTCCAGGCTTGGACTTATCGTGCCAACAGATAATAGCGCCAGTTCACACACACAAAGACAGCACAGACGTACGGGAAATGAGAGAAACGCCTGGAAGATAAACACAGCTTCTCTCTCACTGCTCTCTTCGCTCCTCTCCAGCTCACAGAGCTTCCCTTGTTCGGCACAGTGACAGACAATGAGCAGACAATTAGCAAAGGCCTCTCGTCACTGCCGGAGCATAAAAGGGCACTCCCTGAAAACCCGCTGATTAAACAATACTAATGCACTCTGTGTTAGCGACTGTATTTGCCTTTCAGCCGCACTGAGACTGATGTGGCCAGCCTGTGAGACACTTGAGAGTGTCAAAGGGAGAGGCAGAGAGGCCAGCGCTTGGCTTTTGTTGAGCGCTGTTTGTGAGTGAGAGTTGTGCTCAGGTTTGCTTCTCTCCCTGTTGGGATTCATACTGGCTCTGTAGAAGTGTTTGCTTTACTGTCTGGGCTTTAGAATGCTTACTTATGCTTACCCTCACAGGAATAGGTCTTCAAACCAAGTGGTGATGGGTTACAAAGTTCTGGAGATCTTGGTTCTATTGCCAGTAGATGTCACTATGCACTGCAGTGCTTGTCCTCTAGCTGGGCACACACACACACACACACAAACTCATGTTGGTTTTTATGCTTTATGTGGACTCTCCATAGGCGTAATGGTTTTTATACTATACAAACGGTATTTTCTATCGCCCCACACCAACCCTACTGCAGAGATGCAGAGGTTATCTGATAGCCGCTCCTAGTGAAAGCATAACTCACTTCTTCAGCGAGATTTCATCTGCATTGCATAACTCACATTCAGCCCATTTCTGCTAGTGTCCAGTGCTGTAGTTCAGACTACAGCCTCCTGTCCTACAACAGGAAGAGAGCCTGCAGCAAATTCTTACTGATAAGCCTTTTGAATTACGGGGACACTGAAAGTGTCCTCATAAATCACCTTCATGTTGTAATACCTATGTCATACCTGTGTCATTATACAAATTTGTGTTCTCATAAACCACATAAACATGCACACATACACACACACACACACACATGCACACACACATTTACTTAGCCAACTAAATGGGGACATTACATGGAATTCTATGGTTTTTATATATACTGATAATTATAGATTTTATAAACTAATCCTAAAATCCTAACCCACACCCAAACTCTACCCCTCACAGAAAATGTTCTGCATTTTTACATTTTGAATACTTTTATACCTGTTTTACAAGTGAGGACATTTTTTGGAGATTTTTTTGAGAGTTTCTCAGGTTTAACCCCCAACAACCCCCCCCCCCCCCCCCCCCACACACACACGCAACACATTGGTTTTCCACGCTTAATAGGCATAATGCTTTTTATACTGTACAAACTGTATTTTCTATCTTTTTACCGTAACCCTACACCTAACCCTATCCCTCACAAAAACTGCATTTTTATATTTTCTGTATTATTTATAAGCTTTTTTCCCTAATGGGGACCAAAAAATGTCCAAGGTCAAAATTTATTGGTATTACTATCCTTGTGGGGACATTTGGTCTTGATAAAGTAGGGAATAGCAGGTACACACACACATTAGTATTGGTAGTTTACAGGGACTTTCCATAGGCGTAACGGTTTTAATATTGTACAAACTGTATTTTCTATCACCCTACACCTAAACCTACCTCTCACAGAAAACTTTGTGCATTTTTAGATTTTCAAACCATTTAGTGTGTTTTTAAGCCTTTTGAATTGCGGGGATACAGACAGTGTCCTCATAAACCACACTGTAAAAAAAAAAAAGTTGAGCCAACTTAAAATTTTAAGGCAACCAGCTTCAGCAGATTTTTGAGTTTTCTCAACTTTTTGTTGTATACACTTAAAACAACAAGTTGAGAAAACTCAAAAATCTGCTGAAGCTGGTTGCCTTAAAATTTTAAGTTGGCTCAACTTTTTTTTTTTTTACAGTGCACCTTCACATTGTACGACGGCGTTTTAGTGCCACATTAAAAAATAAAAAAAATCTAAAATTACGAGATTAAAGTCGTAATATTTCGAGAATAAAGTCGAAATTACGAGAATAAAGTCGAAATACTACGAGAATAAAGTCGAAATGTTACGAGATTAAAGTCGAAATGTTTCGAGATTAAAGTCGAAATGTTTCGAAATTAAAGTCGAAATGTTATGAGAATAAAGTCGAAATACTACGAGAATAAAGTCGAAATGTTTCGAGAATTTAAATCGTAGAAATTAAAGTTATAATATTTTGAGAGTATAGACTATATTACGCATGCAAATAGCCCGCATTGAGAGCACCGGGAGAAGTGGCCAGGTCACCGGAATTGATTTGAATATTGTTGCGTCCTACTGGGATGCGGAAGAGTCAATTTTAAGGATTCGCAGAAACAGCTTAATATCAAGAATATGATATTTATTAACAGACTGAACAGGAACAACTGTTTATTTTAACATCAGCTCAGAAACTCAATCGACATTCCTTTGGGGGGCGCTGTAGTTCTCTTATTTAACCCATTTTTAATACACTACAAATATATGCAGGATTATTAGTAGAAATCATACCATGTGTCATACTCGCGGGGACAGTATGCTTGGAAATAATATTTAATGTCTTCCATTGCATTCGTTATTTAGTGCGCCAGCCACCCAATAGCAATAGCTTAAGCTGTGCTTTTAAACAAAAAAAAACAAAAACAAAGTCTCAGCTTTCAAAATCAGTTTTATAGCGAAACACAAACAGCTTGATTTTCAAGCTCTTTAATGTGGCGTGACAGATCGCTGTATTTATGTGAATCAATTCATTCAATTATTGTGAAAATTCCACCACCTACTCCGCAAAAACCTCTGTGGCATCCAAACTTTCATTCCTCACATAGCCTGTTTAATTAAACAGCAATAAAACGTTCTAAAGTTTGAAGTGGACTCAAATTTGTTAACATAAGTTATATTGTTGTCTTTTCTGCTGTAAACGTTAAGTGACTATTCACAAACTGTTTTAGTCATGGTATAATCCTGTAAATGAGGACATAATATTTAACGTCTTCCATTGATTATTTGTAGCGCGCCAGCCACCCAGTAATCGCAACAGTTTTGTGCTTTGTTGATTTTACACACAGCTCAGTTTTGTCAGTTTTATAACGAAATACAAATTATAAATGTGTTTTTGCTCTTTATTTCATGTTTATAGCAAGATATAAAAGTGAAGGAACATCATAATGCATGAAAATAAAAACAGTTTAGCCTAATTTATAATGAAAATAATGTCTCGTAGTTCGTTATTGTAATCGGAAAACTGATTGACTCACATGCCGCTTGACAAACACATTATTGCAATATAGCCTACATATTGTTTGTATTTCGCTATAAAACTGACATATTTTGAAAGCTGAGGCTTTGGAATATCCCGGTGCTCCCAATCCGGGCCATTTGCACACGCAAAAGGCTAGAATAGCCTATCTCAAAATATTATACCTATAATCTTTATTCTCGAAACATTTTGACTTTAATCTCGAAACATTTCGACTTTAATCTCGTAACATTTCGACTTTAATCTCGAAACATTTCAACTTTATTCTCGTAGTATTTCGACTTTATTCTAGTAATTTTAGATTTTTTTTTATTTTTTAACGTGGCACTAAAACACCGTCGTAACATTGTAATACTCATGTTATTATACAAATTTGTGTCCTCATAAACCACCCAAACCAGTGCAAACTCATACACGCATGCACATTTACATGAATGCGCATGTCCTTACTGTATGTTTCTCTTGCTTGTACTGCTCTGTTTTGACAAAACCTAGGCTCTGAAATTGACAATAAGTCTTCCAAATGATGCTCTTAACAAAAAATTAGACACCCAGTCAAATCCCTGCATGATGTCCACTTAAATGTGATAACAGTTTATTTTACAGTGTTCGTGTTACACTTTATAGTAAATTATGCATATTTACATGCAACTAATCATAAACCAAACCTTAACCCTTAAGTACATGTTATTAATTAATATTACTCAGTAACAAAGGCACCTTAATATAAAGGGTTAAGAAAAATGCAACAATAATACTTGACTAAAACAATTATTTATCTGAAGAAAATTAATTGTTTTCCATTTTGAATCTCCTGGAATAAACATTACGGGTAAATATTTGGGCACTTGTGTTTCATCACTTCATGACTTTTTGTCTGCCATTTATATTGTCATTAACATCATACTCTAAAGGGGGGGGAAATGCCTACTAAAATCCACTGCAGTGCACACCATGCACCATTTTTTATATATACATTGTCTGATCTTCAAATCACTTGAGATGACTCTGTGTTCATTATCATTTATTCACTTAACCCCCCTTTGAAAATGTGAAAAAAAAATTGAACTTGGCATTATGTGAAAAAGGACATTTTTTATGTTTTTTTTTTTTTTTGATTTTGTGGATTAGAACAAGCTTGTGTTATCTTCGCGAGTACGGTGATATTTAGCTTTGGCAAATGAGGATGGGATTACTGGGGATTGACTCAGGTACAGGAGGTAGTTTGACCTGCTTCTCACAGGTGACTTTACAATGGTCTACAGCTTTAAACACCCACTCAATCTGCCTCAATTACACAACTGCTCTGTTGTTGATTTTCTTGAAAGTACAGTATAAACCAGTTGGCTTGATATTTTGTCACCGAATACATTATATGGGATTACTGTATTTGGCCTAATACAGTCCAGGTTAAGTTTGAACAAAAGCTCCTGTGGCATACATATTTAATATGTACACAAATATGAATTTTCCTCCATCCTTTTTAAAAAAGCAAAAATCGTAGTTACAGAGAGACAGTTACAATGTAAGTGAATGGAGCTAATCTGTTATATCCAAATTTACAAATTTGTTGGCATGGCAATGTAGCACTTAAAGCAGTGATTGTAAATATAACAAGCAGCTTAGCTTAAATGACATGTACTAATAAAATGTGTTTTTATACAATTATAAGAACTTGGTTCAGTTTACTTTTATTGCAAATACCTTGCCATAACCTTGATATTTGCTTTTTAATGAACACAACCGATTACTTATGGTTTTATTCTAGCATTAATTATGTACTTGAATAAGCTTTTAAGTTTTCGTTTTAATTTTTAGTAATTTTGTTATGTGCTTTTTATGTCATTTTTATTAGGTTTTTTTTTTTTTTTAATTTCAGTTTTAGTTATATTTTTTTATTCCAATAACTTTAGTGTTTCAAATTTATTCAGTTTATATGTTTATTAAATCAGTTCCCATAATTATTTCAGTCATTTTCCAAGACAATATAATTCTAATTTTCATTTAGTTTTAGTTTTTTTAATCTACTGTAATATATTTTATTTTATTTCAGATTTATGTAGATTAACAAAAATGATTTAATCATTAAAATTTTAGTTTTAGCTGATAATAACCCTGACAATTTAAATTTCTTTTTCTTCTAAGGAACATTATGCCACAAAATACTGCGAATTGAGCTGAACTTGTTTTGAACCCAAAATATTCCTTAAAGACAAAATATCCACTCCGTGATTCTTCCTGATTAAGGTAAGCCGTTGCCTACCGGATAAGAAGAGTAAGTTCCTCCTCTCAATGTCTTAGTAATTATTGAGATAAGAACAAAAGTTTTAATCAGCATCAAAAGCAAGTAAACAACAAATGCCCCTAAAAAACAGACATTTCAAACTTTGATTGATGTTAAACTGTCTCTCAGACTAATTAGTGTTTAACTAGGCTGTTAAGCTGTATTTGGTGGTGGAGGATGGGAGGTGTTGGTGTCGCACAACCAAACATCCATCATTCCCGAAAGCACTTCAGCGTGTTTGTGCGTGCTCACACGCGTTACCTGGTTTTCTCTTTGCACACTGGCGTCACAGAGCCGAAACAAGAGGCATGACACAAAGTAAGCAAACACACTATCTCACCTTTCATCTTCAGCCGTGCACATCAACAATGATTGTCACAACACAGAGGCCCACCGGCTTAAGCAGTTCAACTTAACACCCTTGTAAACGAACACACAGAGGCGCAGACACACGACTCTACGTGTTTAACTTGTGTTGAGAGAGGGACTATAACAGGGTGAGATGTCTGGGCTGTCAGTCATTCATGCCCTGCAGAGATGCAGAGGTTATCTGATAGCCGCTCCTAGTGAAAGCATAACTCACTTCTTCAGCGAGATTTCATCTGCATTGCATAACTCACATTCAGCCCATATCTGCTAGTGTCCAGTGCTGTAGTTCAGACAACAGCCTCCTGTCCTGCAACAGGAAGAGAGCCTGCAGCAAATGCTTACTGATATATATCAGCTTCTCTCTCTCGCTCTCATTCCAGCGGTATGTTTGTGAGTCATGGTACATCTGGAGCCTGTATGCAGGGTCGGCAGGCCTTCTTTTATCTGTAGGGCTGATTGTGTCTTATCTTATCAAAGAGGCTAAGAGCAGGCCCTCTATCAGTCGTGAATTACGAACGTGAAAGGAGAGCTGCGCATCAGGGAGGAGAAGTCGGCTTCAGGGGGATTTTAAACTCCCCTTTTTCTCAGTTACATTCATATGCACCCTTAAAAATAAAGATTCATTATTGGCATCAATGGTTCAACAAAGAACATTTACCATCCGTGGAACCTTTGCATTCCACAAAAGGTACTTTACAATGGAAAAAGGTTCTTTAGATTATTAAAATGTTCTTCTCACTAAGAAAAATGGTTATTTTAAGAACTGTTCACTGAAAGGTTCTTTGGGAACCCAAAACTGATTCTTCTATGGCATCACTGTGAAAAACCCCTTTTGGAACCCCCTTTATTTTTAAGAGTGTATTACGATTACATTAAAAAGATATCACATGATTTGAGAGTGGCACATAGTTGCTAGAAGGCATTGCAAAAGTCTGAAAGAAAAAGCGATAATCATTTAAGGCAGTAGGGTCAACATATAGTATAGAGTTAATCTGTTAAAAATCAAGAGTTTACATTTTGCCAGTTTGACAAGTTTATAGAAGTGTACTCCTTGTTTTAATGCTCCTTTCATATGCTTTTTTTTGTTACACTATTGTCGAGAAATGCTCAAATCTAATGACTCTAAAGTTGTTATGTGTAGGAACAACATAACATATTTTTGTTACACCTTCAATACAGTGACTGTACACAATTATTAATTATTATTATTTTTAAAAATATATTTTCTACACTGTAAAAATTTTTCTAAAGTCAACCAGCTTCAGCAGATTTTTGAGTTTTCTCAACTTGTTGTTTTAAGTTTATACAACAAAAAGTTGAGAATTTCCTACAAAAATTAGTTGCGAGAACTCAAAAATCTGCTGAAGCTGGTTGCCTTAAAATTTTAAGTTGGCTCAACTTTTTTTTTTTTACAGTGTAGGTAAAGGTCATTACTATTTTTATAAATATCTCAAACAAAACACATGGCGTTATATAACCTGTCTTGTAATAAAAACATGATTTCCTGTTGGATGTTTATAATGATATGATATGATATGATTATAATGATATGAATTTGGTGGAAAAAAGTTTTTCAAATATTACTAAACAGTAAAGCTTATGCTGTATGCTGTATAGACTGAATTTTTAATGTATTTTTTAAAAAATAAATATAATAGATAACACAAGAAAAAAGTGACCCCTAAATTATCTGAACTTAAGGTCCAGGATCTATACCATGCCAAAATTTCCCTGGCAGGCCAGAGTCTATGTCCTCACCTTGAGGGGATCACACACACACACAGTGGCTGGTTGAGATCTGTGTCAGATGGGAGCAGCTTGCATGAAGCTGTTAGGCCGTAAACTGTGGCTCATCCCTCAGATAAGAGCCTTCTTAAGCCAGGGATGAGGCAACAAATCCTTTAGTTTGACTTTATGCACCAGCTTTAGGTGATCACCAAGTAACTGT
This sequence comes from Tor tambroides, assembly GCA_021397915.2. Taxonomy (NCBI): domain Eukaryota; kingdom Metazoa; phylum Chordata; class Actinopteri; order Cypriniformes; family Cyprinidae; genus Tor; species Tor tambroides. Next base: position 6,165 of record JAFVLL020037235.1, on the reverse strand, counting down.
GGTCAGATAAGCTGCACGTATCTAAGAAATGCCTGCCTCTGTGAAATGGGACGTCACATGCCTGCTAGTAACCTTGAAAGCATGCCTTCTTAATCTGACGGACACGGTTTACACAATTTTCAGAGTAGAATATGCATTTTATAATGATTATATGCAGTTTGTGAGTTTATATAAAGGAGTACAATTTACTATTCTCATTCTCTTCTCATAACTTTATATGATAAACAAATCGCCTTGCGTGTCATAATGGGAGGGTTTTGCCATATTAAAGGAGCAGAGAGCTTTGAGTTAGCATAATGAGCTTGACTAGCCTAACAACGGCTTATCTTCAAACAAAGTTGCCCTGATGAACTTCTGTGGCTTTCTTTAGACAAATAATCACCTTTTGTCTGATGCTTGATCCGTTTTGGTGCAGTCTGTCTTTAATCCCTGCTTCAGTACCTGCATGCCCATTCGTCAAAAGAAACACTTAAGGAGCAAACACTTTATCTGCTGCAATACAGAGTGCTTCCTGTGGGTTCAAGGAGAACTGAGGTATCGAGTCGATATTCTCAGGTAATCCTTAGATTACCAACCCCACACTGTACAAAATGAGTCGAAACAATTGGAGTGTCACTGTCTACAGTCAGTTGCCAAACACAACTTATACAAGAGAAATGATTATTCAATGCTATTCTAATGCAAAGATGGTAACTTTGTGGATAAATCTAAAGATAATTCTCTCTGATGATTTACAAATGCTGTTTTTGCAGAACCAATCGACTACTGCTAGCTAACACAGTTTGATGTAGTGTATAAACCTAAAGAAAGTTTTTGACTTGACATAAAACATTTTAAAGAATGTAACCAGTGTAATGGGTAAAGATATAGAGACCAGTTTTGCTAAACTAGCAGGACCTGCTTCGTTCATGTGGTCAAGTCAAGTTAGGTTTAATGTCATTCTCATTATACGCCTTTAGAAAAAGAACAAAATCTTCAGAAAGTAGAAATCTTGGCAGCTGACTCTTTACAAAGCTATACGAACAATAAAAACCAACCCAGGCTAATTAGAAAAACATGCCTGTGGTGACATTCCCCTCGGAATTATATTACATTGCTTGCATTTACTTGCATTATGTTGCACTTATTAAAATTAAATGTCCATTGAATGGCACTAAAAGCATGTTCTGTTTTTCCCTAAACAGATGAATATGAATGACGCAACAGTTTATTCTGCTAGCCGTTGTATGTATGGACGTTCAGAAATGAAATGTGAGGTAGTGCCGGTAAAACACTGAGCCTAACCAAATAACAAAAGCAAACGTAAAAGTAACCGTATCATTTTAGCTTGCTTCACAACTCTTTGAGTTCTATTATTGTGACTCATACAAGAGTGCTCCATATCCCAAATGTAAAGTGCTGTACTAGGTGAGCTATGGAGCAAGTTTGCTACATCAGAGAAGCTGCTGGTTGTGATGCAAACACCAAAATGTATTAGTTTACACATCATGCACTATGGTAAAAGTGTTTCGAGGTCATGAATAAATGAAGAGTTCATTTGCAAAAAACAATTTTCAAAAATCAAGTTTTTTCATTGTGCATTCCAGTTAATTTCAATCAAACTGCAGTTGGGTTAATTTGATTATCAAAATTACTAAAAAAAAACAAATACTAGCTAACTAACACAGTAAAACACAATAAAAACATGATAGCATAGTAAAAAACATGATTTTTGAAAATGTTAAAAAACAGAGTTATCTGTTTTTGCAAATAAACTCTTCAAATATTTATTATTCAATAATTATTATTATTCATCATTTTTGTAGAAAGGAATAAAATTTGTTGGTATTGCCACTAGTGTTCATTTCAGCTGGGAACTGTGTTTTTGGAGTTTTGCAAAAATGTATGAGTTTTTCCAATGAGCCAATGCTGTGGTGAAACAAAAATGCTGAATGACTAAAATGTCATATGTTTTCAAAGCCATGTAACCATATTTTGAATCAGCTTACTAATAACAACTTCTGTGAACTTAATTTATTTAGCTGTGAGGAATGCAAGATTAGTACTGTTCGATTTCCCAGAAGGCACTGGACACTGTTTTTTTTTTTTGTTTGCTCTCCAGCCTCAGTTAGAATGAGTACAGGGGCTCTGTCTGGGTCTGTTTGCCCGTTCTATTCTCATTACTTACCCCATCATCTCTCAAGCATTCCACTGGATATGACATTCCATCCCAGTGCAGGACTCACAGAGGCTCCAGCAGACATAGAGCTAATGAGCACATCCCTGATACAATAATTTCACACAACCATCACAGTCTAACAGAGAATGAGATTTTGAAGTAATATTCCATGTTCAAGTTAGGAACTATTCACAGTATTTGTGGCATAATATTGATTCCCACAAAAATAATTTTGAACTTGGAGTACTTAAGTTATTATTTGAGTCCTGTTCTAAATAGTCAAGGCCTGCACTAAACATGCTGGCATTGGCTCCATCAGTGGCTGCAGCCATGTTCTTAAAAGAAACACCTGTGATTCACAACTACCTAATAAAGCACTTGCGTTTGCGTAAAGTAGCCTTGTTGACAAGTTTGAGTGAGTAAGGCCAAAACGCATAATATATAGTACTTTCAATGCCCTGCAGAAATAAACTGCTGCAAAAAAGTTAGGTGCCACCATGCAAAATCTAACCAGTAGCTGTATCATCACAAATACATTGTAGTAAAGAATAGTAGTAAATGTAGAATATGTAGTAAAGACTCACTACTAAGTAGACAAAAAGATACTTAAATACAGTAACTGATTACTGTTAGTCAAATACTTACTCCACTGCTTTGCATTGTAATGTTAGCAAACATTTTTTTTCACACTAGCATCATATTAACATGAATATTGTACACGTCTTGTGGTTATACGGTTGAAGAGGTGATCACTTTAATGCTTATTTTCATTGTTTTCATTTTCACTGTAACCCACGTTTTTTGTGCAAGTGGAAATTAAGTTTTGTGGTAATCAACAATATGCCACAAATGCTGTCGCTTTAACTTAATTTGTACTGACACCAGAGAATTCCTTTAAGCTGTAAATTGTGCCTTTTTGTTGTGATTGTGTGTAAATAAAGTCTCTGTGGACTTTAGATTACCTGAAACTTTCTCAGCTCAGTATCTTGAACCATACCTCCACTCTTTCTTCACCCTCTCCCCCTTTAGCTCCCTTGCTCTTTAAAATGTTACTTGAACATTAGCATCACAACACTGCAATAATGGATCCACATGGAGACAGTCTCTCCTCTGTCACGCAATCAGCAGTAAGGTTCAGTGGCAGGCTATTGTGAGTCAGGTTTATTTTATATGGAACACATGTCCATTAATGACAGACACAGAGCACGCGTGGTTTGGCTGCCCACAATATTGTGGGAATGATTACAGGGGACTGGGGGAGGGTGCCTTGACATTAGCGTTGCTTTTGATCATGCTGTTCACCAAGGTGGCGCTGAGGAAACTCAGAACCGATGCTGGCAAAGGTTTAGATGCTAAAAGGTTCCCACACATGGCAAAGGGAAATGGAGGCTCTTGTGTGAACCCCCAGTACAGTCATTGAAGTTGGTGGGTTCCTTGGCACAAAATGAATTGCCAAGCAAAACAGTTGTTTTTGAGCAGCGCTGCAGAAACGTTGGTAGTTTTGTGAAGTTAGATTGCAGCTTTTGTTTAAGAGGTTAGATAAAGGTAAGCCTGAGTTCCCAAGTAAAACTGACTTTGCCATTACTTCCTCTAGAAGCACCAAAAAGCACCTTTAATACATTTCAGTTGGCTCAGATTGAACTGGTCTAGGTGCCTTCTTCAAGGGCATCAGGGTAATGGACCAGGTTGATGATCACAGTAATTCTCCTCTTCCTGGAGCACTTTTGCCTGGGATTGACGGCAACATTTGAATTATCTAGTCTAAAATCATATTCATCAAGACACCACAGAGGGTTTTCTTTCAGGCTTTTTTTTTTTTTTTTTTTTAGTTTTTGGACTAAATCTACAACACAAGTTTCATTAGCACATATGAATGTCTGAGAAAAGAAGAAATCTTTAAGAAATCTGGTTCAAAGCCCAAATGCCAAAATATTAGAAATGTAATCACTGTATTAATATTAGTTTCATACATTAGAACAAACAAACAAAGTAAAAACAGTTTGTATTAGTGACTCTCAAATCCTAGAGGATAACCGTCAAGTTAAAAGTAATACAATATTTCCCAAACACTTGTGTATATCATAATTTCAAACATATGTAAACAACTATATTTTTAACTATAGTTTTAAAGAAATAGCTGACAAAAATGATTTCTTAAATATTGGTTACACCACAATGAAGCAAATATTAGTAATATTGAACAAACAGGGACACAATTTTTTTAAAATGCTATTTTTCACTTTAAGCCCCTAACAAAAACTGTCTCTTAAAAATTAAACATGTTCATCATAGTTGTGTGTTATAGTCACTTTCTGTTTGAACTGCATTTTAAATGTATTTAAATCCTAGCACCTGTAAATGTTTGCATTTAAATGTTTTTTTTTTTATACCTTATAACTTGTAAAGTGATGCATCTGTCCCTAAAAATCCCAAGTTTCTACAAAAAAATGTTTTAGTTTGTTTCATTGTTTAGGAGACAACTTCACTCTTACTGTCAGTGCATTAAACATTGTTTAAAACTTGCTCTTATAAGATACTGACTGTTTCCTTGTTTCATCCAGGTTGTTGGTGCATTATTTGAAGCCATTTCACATAAAACAGTCTGGTAAAATTTTAAAGGACAATACCAAAACAACATGTTTTAAACTTTTCAGACATTGTGAATACCTTGTTTAGTAAAATGTTTCATCATTCCACAAGAGTTACACTAAAAAGTCTGGTGTAAAAAAACAGACAGGGAGGTAAAACACAGGGGTTTACATTTACAACAATGACTCAACTAAAGACAATCACCTCAACCAAACACAATGTTTGAAGCAGGTCTGAAAATCCAAGCAGCGCTGACATCCTTTGAATCATGTAAAAGACTAAAAATAAAACTGCATTTCTAATCACAGTTTACTTCATTAAAACTTCATTGGCATCTCATGTTGAATGGGGCTTCCTACAATTTTTTTTTTCTTATAGGCACATCATACTGCAACTGTTGAAACTGACTTGTATATCTCCTGTATTAATTCTTGTGTAACTCCTGTTTCCCTCTTAATGACTTTTTGGAGACAGATTAATAAAATTAGATGCATTTAAAACGTTAAAGGGGCACCAAATGAATATTTGTGTTGTGCAAAATAATGAACCCTGAACGGATGCGATTTGTAGCTGCAATGTCTGCATTTAGCCAACAAATTGTGAAAGTATTGTTGTTCTTTATTAATTGGCTCTCGTTGTAAGCGTCGGTCTTGTAAAGACAAATACACTAGTGTATGCTTAGTTTTATTATAAATCAGTTTGACTTAACCAGTAGTATAGTCGTTCATACAGAATTGTACGAAGAGTCAAAAATTGCATTGTGCTGTTATTTACTCAGTGGTACCCGCACCTCGAGCGAGGCAAAAATAAAATCAACCGCTTAATCAGATTATAAATTCAATACACGACTCTCAAAGAGATGATTGGTTTATACATTACATTGTTTACCAGCAGAGGGCGATGTAAACTTGAAAAGGCAATGACGGAAACTTCAGTCAGAATGACAGATCTCGCATCCAATGTATCGTACAACGTATCAAGCACAATGATTTGCATTAAAGACTCGGGCAAAAATCGACTGTTCTTCAAACTATCTAAATTACACTGCTACATACTGACTTTCCCTTGCTAGTTATCAGTAAAATTCACTATAAGCTATAGCCTTCTGCTTCAATTTGTAGCCTATCTCTCTGCTGAAAGCAACAGAGAGAGGCCACTCATCAAGACGACAAACTGTAGAAAGTTTATGTCAAGTTTACGTTTACCATAAATGTTTTGGAAATAATTCAAGGAATTAATTTCTGTGTTTGTGCAGTCGTCCAATTGTCTGTTTTGGTACAGCCAACTATCTTAAAAACATGTAGCCTACGCTTTGTGATATATATTTTTATATAGACCTAAATAAAGCTATTATAACGTTATAAACTATGGCAGTCGGACTATGTCTGATTTACTACCGTCAGATACATCAGATGTAA
>JAFVLL020037234.1:10000-15000 GCA_021397915.2 Tor tambroides | reverse complement strand
TTCAGTGACCGGTAGGTTTAGGTTTGGACAATAATATATTTAATTGTCTTATAGTCTTAAAGAATGTATTTATGGTTAAAAAAAGGACTAAAGTCAAACTTTTTGTGGTCTTTTAGTCTCTAAGTAAATAAACAAATTCCACACACACACACACACACACATACGGCGTAGCAGCATGGAGAAGCCTGTCCTCAATGTAGCCCTGACCTTGAATGACTCCAGCCTGAACCTGACTTTTTGGCCTTACAATGGGACACACAAACAAATAAACATCTTAGAGGCTGAGCTGACGTTACTCAAAGAAACACATACACGGCTACATAATGATCTGTGGTTTCAGCAGACTGTTCTTCATTTAAAGGCTGAAATGGTTTTGTAACAGTGATATTGTCATTCTCCTGTTTATCACTGTGCTGTACTGCTCTGAATCAATCTGTACTGAATAAAGGGCTGTAGAAATAAAGATCATGTGACATGTAATCTGGCACTCTGCTGTAAGCTTCAAAATGACGTAAAAGGACTTTAAAAAGAACATATCTTGCCAACACATGTCAAAATTGTCCACCAGAAGTGGCAGTGGGCATTACATTCTCACATCTTAAAAGGAGACTGTGGTGTGTGTGTGTGTGTGAGTGAATGTGTGTGTGCTGAGGAGAGCCACTGTTTAGCGATGTAGAGTTTAGTGACAGGCGTCAGCAGCATGCGCTTTCAGTGTCATCTCTGTCACTAAGCTTCCCGTTTTTGCGGCTGGCAGAGGGCAGCCCACTTCCTCTATGTGAGCAGCAGTATGATCCTCACAAAATTACCACACACACACCCACCATAGGCTGGCCTTCTGGCAAACGCCTGTGTGTGTGAGAGAGTGTGTTTACCTCCAGTCTGCTGAGCGTTTGCATATTCTGTGCCCATGATCCTTCAACAGCAACTTCCACAGGCAGCTTAAATGCATGTATTCTACTCAGATGAATGATCCTACAACACACACACACAAACACATACACATATGCGTGTTCAGCGGCGTCATCTCTGGCGCTGTGCTGATGTGCAGACCTGTGTGCTAATCACCTCCTCATGGCGCCCACCCCACACACAGTGTTGTGGATGCGTGTTATAGTCAGCATGTTAGCGATGGAGGCGACGCCGCGGCCTTCCTCTGAGAGCTGCAGACAAGAGATGAGTGACAGTCTGCGAGCCAGCAGAAGACAGAGACTCAGAAAGTGACCTGGGCGAGCATCTTCCATCCAGCAACAGCTCCATTTATCTTTCCTGCCTGCGTGCCAACTCTCACTAGCCGCTGCACCTCCAGCCCATTACAGGAACCATCAGGCGTCCCTCAATGAGCTCAGGGCAGTACGCTGCCCTGCACACAGATACACACATCCACACCAGTGTTCTCAAACACACACACACACACACACAGAACGCATCATATCAGTATCTCAGACCTGCCAAACTTGGAAAAGTTTTTTGAGCATCATCAATGTGACGGGGGGGGGGGGGTTTTTTATATACAGTGAGGGAAAAAATTACTCCAGATCCCTTGCTGATTTTGGCCATTATTACTGAAGCAAAAGATAGTCAGTCTATAATTTTATTGGTAGGTTTATTTGAACAGTGAGAGACAGAATAACCAAAAAATCCAGAAAAATGCTTAAAAAAAGTTATAAATTGATTTGCATTTCAGTGAGTGAAATAAGTATTTGATCTCTTTGCAAAACATGACTTAGTACTTGGTGGCAAAACCCTTGTTGGCAATCACAGAGGTCAGATGTTTCTTGTAGTTGGCCACCAGGTTTGCACACATCTCAGGAGGGATTTTGTCCCACAGATCCCCTCCAAGTCATTAAGGTTTTGAGGCTGACATTTGGCAACTCAAACCTTCAGCTCTCTCCACAGATTTTCTATGAGATTAAGGTCTGGAGACTGGCTAGGCCACTCCAGGACCTTAATGTGTTTCTTCATGAGCCACTCCTTTGTTGCCTTGGCTGTGTGTTTTGGGTCATTGTCATGCTGGAAGACCCATCCACGACCCATTTTCAATGCCCTAGCCCTAATGGTACATGGTCCATCATCCCTTCGATGCGGTGAAGTCGTCCTGTACCCTTAGCAGAAAAACACCCCCAAAGCATAATGTTTGCATCTCCATGTTTGACGGTGGGGATGCTTTTCTTGGGGTCATAAGCAGCATTCCTCCTCCTCCAAACACGGCAGGATGAGTTGATGCCAAAGAGCTGGATTTTGGTCTCATCTGACCACAACACTTTCACCCAGTTCTCCTCTGAATCTTTGGCAAGCTTCAGACGGGCCTGTACATGTGCTTTCTTGAGCAGGGGGACCTTGCGGGCGCTGCAGGATTTCAGTCATTCACGGCGTAGTGTGTTACCAATTGTTTTCTTGGTGACTATGGTCCCAGTTGCCTTGAGATCATTGACAAGGTCCTCCCGTGTAGTTCTGGGCTGATTCCTCACCGTTCTCATGATCATTGAAACTCCACGAGGTCAGATCTTTCATGGAGCCCCAGACTGAGGGAATTGACAGTCCTTTGTTTCTTTCCATTTGTGAAAGAATTACTTTCAGAGCTGGTACTTCATAAAGCTGCTTGGCGATGGTCTTGTAGCCCATTCCAGCCTTGTGTAGGTCTACAATCTTGTCCCTGACATCCTTGGACAGCTCTTTGGTCTTGGTCATGGTGGAGAGTTTGGAATCTGATTGATTGATTGTTTCTCTGGACAGGTGTCTTTTATAAAAGGTAACAAGCTGAGATTGGGAGCACTCCCTTTAAGAGATCTTGCATGGAGCCCCAGTTCAAGGGAGATTGACAGATTTTCTGGTTCTGGTCAGAATCATGGCAGCAGCGTTCTGGATGAGCTGCAGCTGTCTAATGGTCTTCTTGGGAAGGAGACCATTACAATAATCCACCCTGCTGGTGATAAAGACATGAACAAGTTTCTCCAAGTCTTGACTGTAAACAAAGCATCTAACTCTTGCAATGTTTTTGAGATGACAGTATGCTGATTTAGTTACTGCTTTGATATGACTATTGAAACTAAGGTCTGTCTCCAGAATCACACCAAGATTCTTGACTTGATTTTTAGTTGTTTGACCCCTAGATTCAAGATATGCATTCACCTTGAGAACTTCATCTTTGTTTCCAAATGCAATGACTTCAGTTTTCTCCTTGTGTAACTGAAGGAAGTTCTGGCACATCCAGCTGTTAATTTCATCAATGCATTGGCAGGGGGAGTCGATGGGGCTGTAGTCATTTGGAGATAAGGCTAGGTAAATCTGGGTATCATCAGCATAGCTGTGATAGGCAATTTGGTTCTCTCTCATTATCTGACTTAATGGGAGCATATACAGGCAAAACAAGAGCGGTGCAAGAATTGAGCCTTGTGGGACTCCGCATGTCATGGACGTCCACTTAGACTTATGCTCTCCTATACTCACATAACCTCTCCTTTCTAAGTATGACCTGAACCATTTGAGTACCATCCCAGAAAGCCCGACCCAGTTTTCCAGTCTCCCTAGAAGTATGTTATGATCGACAATGTCAAGTATAACTACGGGAGTACCATCCTCAGGAAAAGTTGAGAGCAACATATCTTCAACAATTCTTCCACAGAGTTACCTAGTGGTCCTGGGGGTCGATAAACAACTACAAAATGGATTTTAAGAGGGTAGGCAATAGTAACTGAATGTGATTCAAATGAGCTGTTGATAGCCAGAGATGGTAGAGGAGTAAATTTCCAATTATTAGAGATGAGCAGACCAGCACCTCCACCTCTTCTAGTTAAACGGGGGGTGTGGGAAAAGGAGAAATTATTGGAGAGTGCCATAGGTGTAGCATTGTGCTCTGGTTTGATCCAGGTCTCTGTCAGGGCCATGAGGTGTAGACTTAAATGACTAGTAATGGATGTAATGAAATCAGCTTTGTTGACAGCAGACTGACAATTCCAGAGACCAATAGAAAAAGAAAGAAGTGTATTAGCAGACATAAGCAAAGTGCGCAGGTTATTAGGATTGCGCTGCCTACAGTGTGTGATGCGTGGTCTGCGAGTGGTAGTGATAGTAGTGATCTGCAAACACATAGTAAGAATTGGTTATAAGAAAACTAAAACAGAAGTGAAACATGTAGTGGAAAGAGGATAAATAAAAAGCGATATTTATATATCCCTTGTCGGTGTCCCTGCCCGGTGTAGTCGCACAGTAGAGTCAACGGTCTTTACACAACGAGGGCTTCACGCGACGGCTGCCGCGGTAAACTAAGCTTTTATATACCCCTGACAAATCACTAATTGAATTCAGCTGGACACACTTTCCTGTTTATCACAACAAATGACCAAGCAAGCGCAGACACTGACAAGGTACGCAATACAGTACGAGACCAAACGCGATTTCAGCAATTCTCAACAAAGTGAGAAAAACAATATGGCTGCCCACTGCTCCGGATGTGTGTTCACGGTTTGTGTTCACTACTGTGTGTGTGCACTTGGATGGGTTAAATGCAGAACACAAATTCAGAGTATGGGTCAGCAAACCTGGCCACACGTCACTTCACTTTCACAGCAAAAAAAAAATCCTGAGCCTGAACTTTTTTCCGCGGGTGGGGGGTTGTGGGGGTGAACACACATACAGGGTTATCGCAAACAAACTAACAAAAAAAAAAAAAAAACATTGGAAAATGATTTTCCATTAAACTACCTGATAAATAAACGAATAAAACAAAATGGTACAAATAAAGTGCTGCACAGGCAAAGAACACAACTGTGGCAACTTTAACATTTGAAAGGATACTATGGCAAAGTTATTGCTTTCATTATTCAAACTGATTTTTTTTTTTCATGAATATATGATTGTCCTGAAGAAATAAAGCTGTATCATACACTTGGAAAATTATGAGCTGAAAAACAGGCTTTAATATGACTATATTCATATATAAACTAATGATGAGGCAATAATAATTGGTTCAAATAAAGTATCAAAACCAAGTAATTACATGG